>JANBPK010000858.1:0-135260 GCA_027579435.1 Candolleomyces eurysporus | reverse complement strand
AAATAGTATCCTGGAGAATCAATTCAGTTATTCGGACCGCGTTTCTGGTTGACTTACGGCTGTTGAATTTAGTATAGAAAGACCGAGGTAAATACTTACAGGTGAACGGTGTTTCTGAGGTGACGGGCAAGCAGAACCTGTCTCGCTTGCAGTTAGTGAGAACTATCGTGCAGAGCTGAGAGAGTAGAGTAGTAAACATGAGTAAACACCAAAGCTACGCTTTCCGGGTGTCTTTGACCTAATTATAACCAGCATTCCAGAATGAGAGGGAAGGCGAAAGATCTGTTGACATGACCCTTTGAAGTTTGCTGACGGATTTTGAGCTCGAAGAGGCCGCCGCTGCCGGTGTGCGGCTAGCTACACTCTCCAGTGTAAGTTTGAGACAATCCAGAAGGGACGTGCCATTATAAGGAAGTGATACATTCGTCCTGTGTGAAATTTGGGGGACAAGAGTGACTGACTACCGGATCAGATATAGGTCTGCCACACTTTCTCCTCCGATCTCATGATGCCTGGTCGGGGTTGCTGGTGTAATGGGGATAGTATTAGTTAGGTCAACCTCGTCGCAGAAAGCTTGAGTTGAAGGAGGGGAGCTACTCACATCTTTGCCATATCTCGTCTCCAAGCTCTCCAACCGAGACAACGATAAACTCTGCGCTCGTTCCTACTCTTGGCTGAGATGTTTTAATCGGACCCGAACACGACTGCCAGCTTCTTGAGATGGTTGAAAGTTGAATGAATCAGTGTCCGGTCTCGCTCGCTTCGAATCCTTCCAATTTAATAGTAAGTAGGTACCTTCCATTTTGATTTCCTCAAGCTCTCAATTACACGTTACGGCGGCAGTGAATCAGAGTATCGTGCGTTAATGATGTTACGAACTCTCATATTTGTGATCAGCGTCGCCTGGGCTCGCTCCTCAGAGGATACCGAATGCTGCTCGCCAGAGTATTATAAAATATAAAATCTAAACATCCAAAGCTTTCAAGAAATTACAAGTATTGATACAGCATATTAAGAAGGACCTCACTCAAACTAATATCCCTTCTGCATTCCAGATCCGAACGGTACCACGGGAGGAGCCAGAGACAATGCGCTTGCCATCAGGAGAGATTACAACAGAAAGCACCAGACCTGTGTGCCCTCGCAGCGGCTCTCCCACCTGGTTCCCCGTCTCCAAATCCCAAATTCGAATCGTCCTGTCGTCAGACCCAGAGACGATGTGCTTGCCATCGGGTGAGATCGCGACAGACTTGACATCGTCGCTGTGCCCTTGTAGTGGCTCTCCCACTTGCGTCCCTGTCTCCGCATCCCAGATCCGAATCGTATCGTCTGTGTAGCAGGAGAAAATGCGCTTGCCGTCAGGCGATATTGCGACAGAAACCACCGAATACGTTTGCTCTTGCAACAGCTCTCCTACTTGCTCCCCCGTCTCCGCATCCCAGATCCAAATGGGCTCGTCTCTGGAGCCGGAGACAATGCGCTTGCCGTCAGGTGAGATTGCGACAAACAACACTGAACCCCTGTGCCCTTGCAGTGGGTCTCCCACCTGCATTCCCGTCTCTGCGTCCCAGATCCGAATCGTGCTGTCTCCAGAGCCGGAGACGATACGCTTGCCGTCACGCGAAAAAGCGACAGACAAGACCAAACGTTCGTGCCCCTCTAGTGATTCTCCAACCTGCATCCCCGTCTCTGCATCCCACACCCGGATCGTCTCGTCATCGGAACCGGAGACAATCAGCTTGCCGTCAGGCGAGATTGCAACAGAGTTGATATCGCCTCTGTGCCCAAGCAGCGGTTCTCCGACTTGCGCTCCCGTCTCCATGTCCCAAATTCGGATTGTGCCGTCCAAAGAGCCGGAGACGATGCGTTTGCCGTCAGGCGAGATGGCGACGGACTGCACCATCGAACTGTGCCCTTGAAGTTCGAATAGGCAGTTTACATCTGAAATGTAAGAAACTGGTCAGATTCGTCAATGAGTTGAAACATCTCCACTCACCCTCAGTGTACTCCTGCTGAAATTTTTCGACCACCCTTCGGTCTTCATCCGATCCGCTCTTCAACAGTTCAACGAGAGGGGCGCTGATGTCACGCCACTTTCCGAGCTTGATATTCCCCGAATATTCTTGTAAAATGTCCACCGTTTTGCGTAGGAGTTCATATTTGGCATCCAACTCCAACTCCGGTACCCTGTTGTCCCATGACCGAATCGTTTCGATAACTTCATCGTAAAAGAACTGGGGTCCTGTTTCTGGGATGGACTCAGATCAACTCTTGGGCGGGAAGAATAGAACGCAGTAACATACCATCCGCAAAGACTTGCTTTAAAACGTCATCCACGGGCAGGTTTGCCAATATTTTCCTCACAGCGTCGGCCCCATGGTAGAACGTGTCGATCTCCAGCAACTTGGTAGAGTTTTGAAGAGGCTCGTTGCGCAAAGTATCCCAGAAAGATAGGTCGTTGGGATGAGCATGGGATTGGAGGCCGTGAGGACGGGCTTTGGGGACATACGGGCTCGCCGTCTCACCCAAGACGAACGAATAATGGATTTTCTGGCCCTCGTGGATCTTTCTAGTCGAGCCAAAGTGGGGTCTAATGATAGAGGTGTAAGTAACCGGAAGAATGGGCTGGTATTCGGAAGACCTACAATCGCGTAGTGCCGTTGATGCCAGGCTGACTTCTCGCAAAGGTAAGCCGGTGGAAAGGAAGCATTTCGAAAAGATGCCACCAGAATCCTTTCAGCGATTCTTGAAACTCGATTTGCTCGGTGGATAAGAGTTTGCGTTTGTACGTGCCTACCCGAAGGCCAACCTCGACGGCTTGCGATGCCATCCACCGCAAAGGTGGCCGACTACGATCCATCCCGGCGTTGTTGGCGTTTCCACCGCCGCTACAATGCAAGGTTATCATCGAACAGCCAGAGGACGAGTAATGACGAAGAACTTACATGTCGGAGTGTCCTCCAGGGAACCATACCTCCAATACTTGCGGATGAACGCGGTCACTATGACTCCTTCGGCCCGATTTGTCCTTGGCTTCTACCCCGGGAGGGCGCAAGGATGTGCCTCCCCACGCATACTCGGGCAGGAACTTCACTCTTCGCTCGTCCAAAGCCAATGCGTGACGAAAATAGCAGACGTGAGTCATGCCCTCTGTCGTTCCAGGTAACACCCGCTTCCCTCTTGCAACGCCGATGGAAGAGACCGTGTCCCTTGTTAAGGATATGAGTGTTAAATCGTTGACGCTGGCCCAAATATCACATACCACGCTCCGACAAAAATGAACTCTAACATCTGGGCGCGAGAACGCTTGTTTGAACCGTTCGGCCATTGATACCTCTCCTGACTCCGGGGGAAGCCTTCTTTTTTGTGGGCTGTGTTTTAGTATATCTTTTGTGCATACGTATGTGGTTCCCCTGTTTTTATTTTTCTCTGCATAATGCGTCAAAATCTGCGAGCTTCCTCGCGATGGAACCTTGATACTATTGGGACAGTGGCGATCATCAGACTCTGGCATCGGTGTCAAATTGAAAAGGTATACCAACTTCCATTCTGAAAGCGTCTGGTTATGGCAAGGATATAAAGAGCCTGGTAGCAAAAAAACTAGTCCATCGGGATGAGATCGAGCATAATTCGTGTCACAGACCGTAGAAACCAAGCGGTGCAATTTCAACATGAATGATGGCGTGTTTTGATGCGAAAACACAAGGTCAGTCGGTGCCGTTTGTGGGGTAAAGCTGTCGATACTTCCCTGCCGCAGTCCTCAAAATTACAGGACTCTGAGCGTCACCCAGCCTGTCTACCAGCCTCCATTTCTCTTCGAAGAAGAGGCTATCAAGAGCAACGTTTTGATTCTCGAGCCCAATTCGCCTACTCCAGGGATTCCAAGGACCGCAAGTTCCATCCGACAAGGGTCCGAACTCGCCCATTCCACGCAATTCACGAGCAACATACGTACGAACCAACGTTCCTTCGGAGACACACGTGGAAAACGCATTCTAACCGCTAACATCGACTGGGACCCTCGAACAAGCTCGGGGCATTCGAGCCAACCTACCAACCATTTCTACCAACACCAACCATCTGGTACGACAGACGCTACGATGATGCTCAGTCGTTCGCAAACACCTGGACCACGTCCACGGCCTCCGGCGAAGATGAGAAGGCAAACATCGTTGTCTGGGCTGAGGTTGTCGACAACAGGAGGCCGACAGGTTTCTCTTACGTCGACGGGCAGCGTTAGCCCGGGTACCTCCTCGCCCCCTCCCGCCTACGGTTCGAGCTACGAACTGAGGTTACCAGAAGACGACAGTATGGACAAACAGATGTCGGATACCTTGCTTGGGTCACCGATTCCGACGACGTTCAAGTTGATGGGTTACCGTCATCGTGGAATGAAGGACCCGTTTCTTGGGGAGGGTGCGGAGAGTGACGAGTGGATGAACCAGTCGAAGGAGGAGCTGGCGGAGCTGTTGGTCAAGGCTGAGGATATTATTAAGGAGCGTGAAAACGGTTAGTTATATTGTCCTTGCGCCTTGTGTGTGTTGTACACGTTGTGCTGACCACCACCGCTCCCTCTAGAACTCGACGTCACGTCGTCTGCGGTCAAGAGTCTATACCGCGAAAACATCACTCTCAAGACGAAGCACGAGACACTACTGTCCCGCATGCCCTCTTCCGGTCCCGATTCCAACGCCTCCTCGCCCGACCGCGTCATCTCGCGGAGTAACAGCTTCGGTTATAACCCCGAATCGCCACTGGCTGCGCGTAGCGGTTCATCACCGTCTCCTATCGCCCCACCACCACACTACCGAGGACATGTACGCAACAAAGTGTCCATGTCAACCGCGGACATCTCGCTTCTCGCAGACCAGAACGCCGAACTTATGCATAAAATAGAGCAGCTAGAATCAGAGTCAACTTCAGCTGACCATGCGGGGAGAAGAGAGCTGAAGAGGCTCGAGAAGGAGATCACGATGCTGCGTGAATCTCTAGAGAAGACTCAAGCGAAGAGTCAGGAGTTGGAGGAGAAAACTAAAGGCCTGGATAAAGGCATAGACAAAGCCGTGGAGGAAGCGTGGAAGAAGAAGAGGGAGCGGGAGCAGCGGATAAAAGCGATGCGGAACTCAAGGATATTCGAAGAGGAACATCAAGTTCGGGATTTCGCCCCAAAGGGTTCGACCTTTGGTGGTCCGTCGAAACACCATCCCTTGTCAAAGTCGTTCGGCGGGAAGGGAAGCGCACAGCTAGAGTTCGACGACGAGGGGGATTCACTTTCGAGTCTCGAAGCCGAGGTGATGGAACCGCCGCCACCTCAACCAAAGCCAGAGTTCGAGATTATTTCTCAGCTCCTCCAGAAGGTGAAAGAATTGGAAGAGACCAATTCCCGAATCCTTCAGCAGCAAGTGGAGACTACTACCCAGTTGAAAGCGGTGCAACGTGATACGGAGCACATCAACAAGGTCTACGAGTGCCTCGCCGACCCTCAACAGGTTGAAGTGGAACTTGCAGACGACCCTCCGTTATCAGGACTGCCAAACCATGTCCTTGCATCCTCGACCGGCTCTACCAAGTTTGGGAGCTTCAGGCGCAGAATCGAGGCGCAGATGGTGGACAGGGACAGCATCAAACTCAAGGCTCCTGTTGCAAAATCTCGAAAATCGCTCGCGGGATTGTTCGGAGAACGTCTCGAATCGTCGTCTTCTAAAACCCATGACCTCCCCGACGTCCCATTCAACTCATGGTGGAACGAGAGTCGGCATCGTTCGTCTCTCTCCATGGGCAACGCATCCATTGCCTCGCCTGCCCTGTCTTCCCTCGACTTCACCTCTCCCCATAACGACGTCCTGGCTGAGCTCTCTCCTATCGGCACTCGACTTACTCTTGAAAACGAGCTGCAATACTTCCAGGGAGAGATGCACAACTGGGAATCCGAGCAGCAGAAAAGCAGCTGGCATTTACGTTCGCAGAGCTTGTCGAACATCAGTCAACTCTCCGTGCCGTCATCACCCACCTCGCTTGCATCATCGTTCTCCACATCATCTACAGACAAGAACAAGACACCACTCGCTAGCGAGTTCCCTTCTACCGCTCCTCGGGTCAATGTGCTCCCTCCGCCTCCGCCTCTCCCTAGGACACCTTCTCCTCGACCGATGCCTGGGATGTTTGCCCAACCAGGATTGAATATCGAGCCTCCGACCCCGTCCAAGCACGATCTAGACCAACAACAACCTGTCTTCCAGCACGAACAGTCTCCCGCGGATTCTCTGACCTTGCAAGGCACGAGATCCCCCCSGGCACGAATTCATCTCCCAGCGCATTAAGGCTAGGAAGGCGAGGTGGGAGGATGGGAGGTTTGGCTCGGTGTCTTCGACCGCGTCGATCTGGGGGAGTCCGAACCCCGGCGAGAGAAGGGCCATGTTCGAGCCCGTTTTCGTGCCGCCCCAGTTTCCGAATGCTAGCAGCACGAGTATCAACAGCTTCGTGTCGGCGGCAAGCAGCAGTGTCAGCGTCAGCCCGATGCGGATTTCGAATATCGTTGATACGCTGGTGGATCAGTTTGAGGGCGTTGATGATGCGAGTGTTAGTGGTGGAGAGGAAGAGGGTCCGGATAGTGACTATGAGGACGCAGCGGATTATGTGAATGAGTCGTCGTTCGCGGAGACGGAAGATGATGAGTACGATGAAGAGGGAGATGGGCTGGAGTATGATGATGAAGATACGATGGTCAACAAGACGCCACAGCTCACCCAGGCTAACGCGTTGCAATTACACCAAGCTCATGAGAAGACCCCCAAACATAGACCATCTCCGAAGATTGTAAAAGCCGACGATGCTTTGACTCAGCAGAATACGACGAAAAATGCGGCTTCGGCGTCGAAGGCAGGCAAGTGGGGTAGCGTGCTGTTGGAATTGTGGCTTTGGCTGCAGTTTGCGGTCATCATGTTTGTGTTTTTGTATGCTATGGCCAGGAGGGGGCCGAAGGCCGTATTGGCTGATGCAGAGCAGAGGACGAGGACGAGGAAGCAGTCCCTTCGCTTGGGACGGTGAAAAGCTTCCTGATCACTATATGCATCCGTTTCTTATTTATTCCACGATCTCCGTCTTTTGAACCATGCACACTCATTCACAGACAATTCGCATTCAAATCCATGTACTCTTTCTCCTTTTTCCCACCATACACTTTCCTTTCTTTCCTTTCTCCTTTTTCTTCACCAGTCAACTGTCCGTTACCAAACCCACCTTCGTCGTTCCTTGTTCCCTTCTCTATTCTCTTCTCATGCTCCCAATTCTCATCACAGCTCATAGTCGGATCCTTACAGTCTCACTATAATGTATTACCATACCCACCGTTTTTCAATGATATCGTGGTGCTACCCTGCTCTTCCCTTCATTTCTAACAGAGAGCTAGGCTCAGTGTGCCTAGCGGGGGGNATATACGCCCTTTTAGTGCGACTATTCGCTCCTACCCTCGGCTTCCCATACGAGGCATACGCCTATAGCCGGAGACCGGGCTACAAAAANTCAAAACGTCCTTGTCTGTCTCAAAAGTCGTTATTTGCGAAAGGATGGTGATCTCACTGTACTCATAGAATGTATATGAGAGCACCTTGCCGGTGAATCGGTTCTTACCGATGCTCGAAGAGATTTGACCAGTAATAATCGATAATCGTATGATAGACGTTTTGTGGATACATATAAGAATTCCGGCTTTCCAACCGTGAACAAAGGCCGTTTATTTTTGTTCGACTGGGGCAACTGAGCGCGTCAAATCATCACACATGGCCTCCAATTCCTTCACCCGGTTGTTCAGGGATTGCAGATCCCTATCAAACAGACTCAGTATTCTGAACCAGACACAGAAAATACTTGACGCACACTTTCTCTGCCGCACTCGCCGAATACAGGCATCTCTCCACCGTGTTCCTCTTCAGGCATGTGGCACAGGGATCCTTGCGATTGCATTTGAGCTTGAGTCGCTTGCACTAGATACAAGTTAGGTCGCGATCAGCCAGGGATTAGTTCAGTGCTTACTTCCTGGCATACGACGGTGACTCTCGCCCGGAATTGACTGTTAGAGCCGTGGCGTCGGTAACGACGAAAGCAGGGGAATGGGGACGGTGAGGGAAGCGGTCAAAGCCAAGCGCAAAAAATATAGGCTAAAAACATCACGTACCCAGAGCTTCCTCCGGCACTACCACCAACAGCGCCATTGTTGTTAGCGTTCCCTGAGGAATTCGGAACATTGGCAGGCCCCGTTGACGACGCTTGTAGGTCTGCCAAATTCACGTCAATATCGCGGCTGTCCGAGGCTGCCTCCATGTCCTTGCTTCTTCTGATAGGTTCCAGAGATTCCACTTTTCGCCTCGTCGCTACGGAGAGTCGTGAGCTCGTGCAGTTGGGCGAAGAGGTGACGAGGAGGGGAAATCGCTGGCAGGGGACGAGAATATAAATGTGTAAGGGATGTAGGGAGCCATAACATGTAACATCCTGGCCTCAACCCTGATCTACTGAATTGAATCGGTCCGACCTATCCAGGCACGAACATCTAAAGAAGGTTAAGCGTTTCCCCAATGATACGAATCAGATTCAGGGTCAGGCATACGATTTCGAAGATCTTTCGGAAGAGACGGCGGCCGATAACTTGGAAAGAACGGAATCTAGCGCTGGAGTTCGCAGTGGACGACCTTGAAAAGCATATCGTTTTTCTTTGCCGTTAAAACGCTTGAAGTGATCTCTTTCTCCAGTCGGAACTCAAGCAAAAGACAATAGAAGCGGAATATCGGAAGGATCTGTGCATACATCATTCGATACTACCATCCCAGAGCAGCTTGGCCATCTGTATACCGAGCCGGACGACGAGACTCATCCGACTGTCGTTGACAGGGAAATTTGCCGCAAAGGACGAGGAGATTGAAGAACTCAAAAATCGACTCGCCGAGTGTCATTCTCAGCTCGCCGTCTGCATTTGTTCATAATCTCCCATTACCGGAGCCTTAGGCACGGAAATGGATTCCGACTTGCAGAGGCATCGCATGTACAGTGGCAGGCGGGATTTCGGCCGCACTTGGTTCAATGGGATCTAATAGTACGAAAGCTGTACCCCTCATTTCGACGTTGCAATGGACCCGGACGCGGTCTTATTGAAAGGCAAACTTTACAGCTTCGTTACAGCCTGTGTCTTGTTGGCTGTTTGACGACGGATGAAGACCTACAAGAGGGAAACGATACATAGGTTACCACAATCGAGAGCTTGGATGAGGGCTCAGGCCTCAGGGCCGCAAAGCTGACCGCCGGCAACTCAATAACCCAACACGTGCCAACAACTTGAAGCACAGGTTCGGCAGTTATGACCCATCAACGTTCAACCTTCCGGGGCTCTTCAACTTCATACTGAACCACACGATACAGCACAGCCAACTTCAGGGCGGTGTCTTCATAGGTGCTAATCCGTTAGATCGGCCACACCAATTGTGAGTACATCTTACCCTTCACATAATCACCAAACTTGATTTGACAAGTCAACGTCGAGATTGAAAGTACGGGACCTTCTATGCTCAGGTGCGCTTCCCGAACTTCCGACCCAAAAGCGAGGTTCAAGCTTTCTTGATGAGGTGCATGACTGTCTTTGAAATTCCCTAAGTGCGATGAACTAACGAAGTCGACGCCGTCGTGCGCCCTCTTAGCGCCCAAGTATGTTGAAAACGTGGACTCAGTTCCGGGGTGCATCCGAGTCGACCAAATGGCGAAAGGCCGTGGCATCTCACTGAGGCAGGGCTACCCGCTTTGTACTCTTACTGTCTAAGAGACGCCATTAATTAAATAGCCGGCCATACACGAGTCAACTTCTCATCCCTACCCGCCAACATTCCTTGAACCATGCAGGTCTTGGATACTATGCCCGCCAAAGGGGCTGCTTGCGCTAGTGAGCCTGATAACATGATTCAAAAGTCCAAAAAAAACTGACTCTAGATCTCACTGGTTTCAATAGCAATCCTCATTATCACCATGTGCTTGGCGCTTCTCGTCCAAGCGAGGCAGGAACAAAAATTCCCTGGTTATGAAGGCGCAGAAAAGGCAGGCCAAAGACGAGGCGACAATTGCCGCACTCCGAGAGCACTTGTTGACGCTGGAGACAGACCTTCTTTCAACAAACGCCCGGAACCATACCTTGACAGAAGAGAACGAAGAATACAAGACCGACGCCCTTTCCAAGCAAGAATCCATCCATACCATATCCGAAGACCTGTCGAGCGCAAGAGCGAGGGTAGCTCAACATAACGCAACGATTACCTCTTTGAAAGAAGTGCTGGCCAAGTGCGAGAAGACGATTGCCGAATTACGGCAACAATTATCGATGTTCGAGGCACGACTTCTTTCAACGAGCGCCCGGAACCGCGCCTTGACAGAGGAGAACGAGGAATACAAGACCAGCACCCTTTCCATGCAAGAATCCATCCATAGCCTTTCTGAAGGTTTTTGGAAAGCAAAAGAGAGGGTAGTTCAGCATGACGCAACAATTTTTCACTTAAAAGAAGCGCAGGCCAAAGACGAGACGACGATCGCTGATCTACGGCAGCAATTATCAACACTCGAAGCACTTCTTCTTTCAACGAACGCCCGAAGCCATAATTTGACAGAAGAAAACGAGGGATACAAGTCGGCAGCCCTTTCCATGCAAGAATCCGTCAATGCACTTTCCCGAGACCTTTTGAAAGCAAACGAGACGGTGGTTCAGCATGAAGAAGCAATTGCCGACTTTACAGCACAAAACTTGGTGCTGGCGTCCAAGGTGACTAATCGGGACAGGCGAATCGCTTGTCTCTTCCAGGTCGGCGCGGCGCTTCATCAAGGGGCCACTTCCCTCCGACAAGAGCTGGAGAAGATGACCAAAGAAGCGGCCGACTGGAAAGGTCTTTACATTGAACACGACCTCAGGGCAGCACAGCCATACCGAGCGAGACAGCAAGGGGCGTCCGACACCTCCGACCTATCGCTGACAGGGATAATCGCCGCAAAAAACCAAGAGATTGCACAACTCAAAGATCGAATCTCCGAGTGTCATTCCCAACTTGCCATGTGCTGCTGTCGAGACCTTCTGGAAGCAAGGTCGAGGCTAATACCCCATGAGCATGGTCGCCGGAGTCTCCGCACTCCAGCGAGTATGCCCAACTCGGTGTGGACTACCGACGAACTCCCGCCACCCCTCCCCGTAGCCCCTCCAGATGCCCTCCTCCGATCCTCGCCCTCACCTCCCCTATCTCTTGGGGACCTCGTATATCCCCAGCCTTCCCCAGGGACCTCCGTTAATCCCTAGTACGTCTCATGAATTTATAGAACCAGGGAGACATGCCAACCCTCGGGCCTCGAGATGTGTCTAACTCTCCCACTAACAGTATACCCCCAACCCGTGGCCCGATGAATCAAAGCTCCTCCAGATACCATAACTTATGCCTTGAAATTTACGACAACAAAGTGACCATATGTATACAATGTATTTCTGCGCTATATTCGCATATGCTACCAATATTAATTCACCTCGGTACATCCTCCATTTCTGAATGTCGATGCAGTAGGGAGTGTCAAGTGAGAGGATGGTATAACAAAAGATTGACCGAAGAAAGTACCGGTCTTTGTCGAAGGCTCGGAGGGAGCATCTCGATACGAGGATATGTTTCGGCAGGATTCAGGCCGTACATATCCTCTTAGCTTGGATAGAGTAGACACAAGGGTAGAAAATATACTTTCGGAGATCGTCCGGAAGACGGCCAAAATCTGAATGTATAGCTCGATAAAAGTACCTTGTGGGGGCAAAAGAAATCGATAGGTATTACTTTCTTGCTCGTAAGGTGACGGGCACTGGCCAGCCTGTTCGCCCAATGTCAGAACCGGCCCGCTCGGGCCAGACCTTCCCACGGGTGATCAGAATTTTTGGAAAATGTGGATTTCACTGTTTAGTTCTCTTCAATCATGGCTTCCTCATCCTCTGCTTCATCGTCTTCCGCCTCATCATCGAGGGACAGCTCTTCACCGGAACCTCCAAAAACAAAGGCCAAGACCCTCAAGCGCAAGGCGCAACAGGCCCAGAACGATTCGGACTCGGATTCGGATTCGGACTCCTCGCAAACTGCTGAAAACGACGAACCTCCGCTATCTCATGCTGAGCGGAGAAAACAAAAGAAGAAAGCTCAGAAGCTAAAAGCAGCTGCTGAAGACCCATCCTCGTCTTCCTCCAAGAAACGAAAGCTCAAGGATGGCTCCGCTATTGCAACAGGCTCGAAGAAAGACGTCCCTGTCAAAACACCACGGCAGAACTCTGTCTGGGTGGGAAACTTATCTTTTAAAACGACACAGGAAAACCTCAGAACGTTTTTCGAGAGTGCCGGAGAAGTTACGAGGATCAACATGCCCATGAAGCCTGCGTCGAGACCGAATTTGCCAAGAGAGAATAAAGGGTTGGTCCCTTTTCTTTTCTTTTTCCTCCCCCNGTCGTTCCCTGGTGTATCATATCGTTGTAATGGTGTCAATGAATATACCCTTCCTCCCTATCTCTCCTTCGCGGGATCTAGGTTCGCCTATGTCGATTTCGCAACGCCCGAGGCGAAGGCTGCTGCTGTTGCGCTCTCAGAGCATCCGTTGGCTGGGAGGAAGCTGCTTATCAAGGACGGTTAGTGGAATTTTACATCACACTTCATCTCTTGGATTTCGTTCATTGACAGTTACAATTTTTGTTTGTGTTCTCTAGGCGGCGACTTCCAAGGACGGCCAATAGCTCCTGGCGTGGATGTCAAGACGAACGATAACGATCTTGCACAGAAAGTGCATTCAAAAACAGCGCAGAGGATCTTGAAAGCGCAGAAACAGCCACCTGCGCCTACTTTGTTCGTAGGCAATCTGCCGTTCGAAACGACGGAGGACGATATACGAAAGTTATTCGAGACTCATCGAGCGCCGCCGAAGTCAGCGAAGAAAGATGGCAAAGAAGAGAACGCTGAGAAGGAGGAGGAAAGCGGAAACGAGGATGAAGAGGGGGAGGACCTGGAAAACAAGAAGCAGACGTCCAAGCCTAAACCTGGGCAGAAAGACGATGTCATCCTCAAGATTCGTATGGGCACTTTCGAAGATACAGGTGCCTGCAAGGGGTGGGTATCTCCGCGTCCTCTCTAATTTCACTTCATGATTCTAACTTCTCTGTTCTCAGTTTCACATTTGTCGATTTCTCGAGTATTGATAACGCAACGTCGGCCCTCATCAACCCCAGGAATCACCGTTTCAATGGTCGGGAACTCAAGGTAGAATATGCAGGTATAGATGCAGTGCGTCGTGGAGCTGCCAAACACCTAGTACCAGCGGCTGCTGGGTCTAAATTGAGTAAGAAGAGCGATGGAAAGGCGCGACTATCCAAACCAAAACCGCTCAACGGCGACAGAAATCAAACTCTAGAAGTCAACGACGATGACGACGCGATGCAAGTCGTTGAACCGCAAGAGAAGAAAGCCAAACCACGACCCGGTTTCAAGGACTCGGAACGAGATGGGAGGAGAGGATCCAAGGCACGGCCTAAACCTGGCGCGGCACTTGCTCTGGCAAAGAGGGAAACGGCTGCGATTGTGCAGAGCCAAGGGAAGAAGACCACTTTTTAGTCGTACTTTCAGGAATGACGATCGTCAGTTATACTATATCTTTACCCTGCTATGCAGATGTGGTTGGTGCTAACAGGCTCGAGCAAAGAATTTCACTCATCCTGCCAGGTATTATGAAAGACCCAACTCGTTCAAAGTTAACAGACGCTAGTTATAGACTAGCTACGGGAACACGAATAAATACGATCGAAACGCTGGTATGCCTACACGATGGGATGGCCAATCGAAAGTTAGGTGCCGGATCACTTCCGTCCGTTCAAAGGTCTATTATGAGTACCAGCACACTGTTTAGCCTAAACACCTTGTCAGCCCGCCTTCAACCGTTTGGATAAGATGTCAGAATACTCACGCCCGCGGCAGTTGCATATGACGTGCCGCAGTAGGGGCAAGTAAAGCCCTGAGCTCGCTCGTGGAGTTCGTCCAGAAGCTCGCGCGTGGTAAACTCAGAGAGAAGGTCACGGCGTTCGAGGTTGTCAAGATAGACCCGTTCAATATTTCGAGCAGAAAGAGAGTCAAACTCTCTCGCTTCTAAGCCGTGATCCTGGATGAAAAACGGTCAGCCCCTGAGGCAAGAAAGAATTCGTCTGGGAGGCTCGCCTTGTGGGCATTTGCCACGAAGCTGGACACAGAGATGACAATGGGGAGCAGGGCAACGAGAGAGATTCGCATTTTGCGCGTCTGAAAGGGTTGGAAGGAGATTAAATGAAAGTGCTTGAGTTTGGTCCTAGTACGAAGGAATGAGGTCGCGGTTGTTATTTTGTATCAGACTTTCAGAGGGTTTTTATACCTTTCATTGTACACAGGTATCACCTAATATGGGAGTGACCTCTACGTCTCTGGGAGCAGTTTCTCCGGAAAGCAGGACAAGTACGTATGGAGTTGTCATGATCAGCCCAGCGCTGGNCACGGGGACGAGTGCCCGTATATCACAGCACAGGATCACGGATGCTGGAGCGCTGGAGTCGTAAAACTCCAGTATGTGATCCCAATAGCAAGCAGAAAGCAAGGACTCTGCCTGTTTGCTATTAGCATCGTGAAGACAATAAATACTCAAATGTATATTTATGTTTGGTAAATAGAGCAGTAACTTTCTCAAGTGGCGATATTCCAATACTCGATGTTATACACGCAGCGCCCTGTGGTTGGGATTTTCCACTTCGGACTGATGAAGCCATGCTATAATTTGTGTTAACTGTACAGCCTAGACACCTGAGTTATTCAGCTTAACATTTCATTTACGGAACCCACAGATATTTGAATGGTAAATTTCGGCTGCAATCGCTAGACAGCAAGCGCGAAGATCTCATTCCCCTAGCATTCACAAGGTTGATTTTGAAACACGCTTTCTCGGCATTCTCAGCGCGAAATGCTAGATGAAGGCATGTGGAGCTCGGAGCTCCTGGTGCATCGCTGGCTACTCACATGGTCCTCCAACGTTTTGAATCCCTTTCCTTCCTCTCCACGGAGGCGCAGATCCATAGGCGCTTGTAAGCGCCCACTGTGGCGATCAAATACGTCCAGATATGCTCGCTGCGCCCAGGCTAAGCGCTCATTACTCGCCGACTCAATAGGAGCTATACGTAGGTTTCGTCAGATCGGCCCATTGCAAATTCTCACCCTTTCCTCCTCTGTGCACCTGGATCAGAGAATTAACACACGGTGATCAGCGCTGGGACAAGGGCGCTCAATTGAATTTCAGGCTATGTTGTTGGTATCGGTCAGTCGTTCTGCATAGTTTCGTGATCGGGTCGGAACGCTCGGTAGCTGATTGCTGTCAACGAGCGCCGAAAGCTTTGGCCTTATGTTATTTTTTATTTATAGCCCAGCTCTTTGCTGGTGCAATATTATTGCATCTCAAAACAAAAATGAGCGACTTGAAACCCGATTGAAATTGTGGCGATTCCTTGATGTTCAAGCCCGCTCGCTTGATATTGGAAGAGGGCCTGTTTTTCAGAGGAATTGGTAGGACGAGCCTAGACATATTGATCAATGATCACTTTCTCCAATCAATACCTGTAAATGTTCAGTTACGAAATTCAGGAGTATCTTGGTGGCAGATCACCTCAGATCACTCACTCCCAAAGAGCAAGGCACCCATATCTTGAAACAGATATTCTCGGCCTCTTCGGAGTGAGCGGCTCCTGGAAGCACGGAGCCTTGTAGTCTCGGTTGCCTGGACATCTGGATCAAACTTCGGTTATTCCTTAGCCAGACTCGGACGCTTTGGCCACTCCCTGTGCACAATTTCCCCCTCTTATAAACCAGCGTCCACTCGGGTGTAGGCCTGCGTGAGCCCTGAGGCCCTCAGCATGCTCATTTCTAAGCCGTTCACAGCCCATAGCCTTCTATTCTCTATGGCTGCGCCTCTCGCCCCCCACGTGCGCTAGAGCAGCACCAGCAGCGTCTCGAGCACAGAAATAGGAGTATGGCAGTCGATTGCAGTTGCTTTTATTCTGTATCATCTTAAAGGCCCCTCCTCACTCAGAGATACCTCTTTTTCGTGTGCCATGGAATTTATCCCAATCACTGGCTCATCCATATCGACACTGCTCACTGCGAGGTTGACTCCAGCGCGCCCGTGCAAGACTACGGCTCCGACAAGTCTTCATCTGATCGGCAGTTTTCGGCCTTTCGTGCTCCCACTCTGGGACTCAAGCAGTACCTGCAATGCGTCGACATCCCAGACTACCATGAGCATCCAACATAGCCGTCGGCAGGGATTATAACGACGTTTTGCGTCCTCACACATTCTCATGGGCCAACAAGCGCTTGTCAGAAGCGCCTACGACTCATTGATCAAACGCGCCCACGTGAGCTATCGGAGCAAGCCGCTGCGCACGGACCAAGTTCCCGAGTCATTAATTGCGCCCCTATATAAGCCCGTGTGTCGTGTCGCGTCGCTCCATTCCAAACTCTCCCACCCTTTTCCGTCTCCATTTCACCTTCCAGCAGCCCACCCTCTTTTCTCCGTGCCTGCTCAGCTCTCTTTCCTTCCCCAGGACCCATATCTCTCGGCGTTTCCAGGCCCGACCCTTCCTTTCCTGGCGGAATTTCGATCGTGCTTGCTTCGGTTTCTTGCATTTCTCTTTTTTTTCCTGCTCCCCATTCTGCACCCACCCCTTTTCGCTTATTCGATACTCACCTTATATCACTGACCCAATACACGATACTTGGTCCACTTCGACTGACATACAAACTCGGACTGCCTCAAAACAAGACTTTTACCGTCAAGACAACGAAAGCTGCAAGACCCGAAGTCAGATTCAAGTCCCAGTTGCTTCAATATATTCAAGGTCGTCAAGATATGAGTTACCCTTGCCGAATCGACCAACAGCTGAGATGATATACATGGAAGACCTATTCAAGAGAAGAATTATGCAAGAAATAGAAGATACGAAGATCAAGATATTAAGAAGAACGAAGATAAAGATGCCCGTGGAACGAATGGTGAGCTACAGCATGATGGATGTGTGATAAGCGTGAACGAAACAGGACTGGAATATTAGCTTTGTGTGATATATGAACTCGAAGATGACAAGAAAATGAAACAAGGAGGAAAAGCAGCAAGATCCTCAAGCAACTCAACGTCGTGAACTTTCAGTCGTCTAAGCATCGCGGAAGACCCGACTAATGTTTCGTCCGAACATCCGAGCGCAGTATCCAACATGTTTGAAGATCTGAGGACGGAAGAAATCCGCAAGGAGTCAGTCAAACTGTCTGTGTCCGCCGACCACACTGGACCCCCAATAAACGTCAACGTACATATTTCATGGTCGAACAACGGTCGCCATGTTTTCCATGTTTCCTTGGACGCCTGTTTTCCCAATCTGACTCCGCTGAGTCAGGATACTCGACTTCGTCCATCGCAAATATGGCTTGGAAAGTGGCCTTCAAGCTCTTCAGGCCGCCGGGCTCGTTGAGAGTGTCGGCCCAGGAGTTCGGCTTGTTGATGCATGGCGTCGGCGGACTTCGAGCATTGGTTAGGAGCTCGGTGGGCGAAGGATAATTATGGGAAGCGGTGGAGTGATGGCTTCCTGCACGCCGAACGTGGCCTCGGGTATGGTGTTGAGTGGTGGGCATGATGACGAGATCGGCGGGCCGTTTAACGAGAGATGTATTGAAGTAGCCGAAGTGTTAACTTTGTCGTAGTAGGTTCGGTAGAGTAGCTTGAGGTCAGACGCCTGACGCCTTGTCGTGGTGTTCTGGCTGACTGGGGAGGAGAAAATTGTGGGGTGGGGAAGGAGCTCGTTTGGGGTGGTGGTGCCTGGGCCCGGGGTGTCAAAGCGACGATTCAATGAGACCCGCACAAATAACGGGTAGCCAAATAATGTCCGAAAAGTTGGCTGAAATAGGCTCCTGGACGGAGGCCTGTTTTAGAACCGTGGAGATGAAATATTCCTCCCCTTGGCAAGCCTGTGGCCGATTTCAGGCAACGGAATGAGCAGGGTTGTCCGAATTCGTGATGAGAAGTTGCCGATCAGGAAGTCCTGTCAGGCACCTCTCCGTGAGCCTAATTCTCGAGTGGTTGCACCAAAGTTCGACGTCCAAAGGGCAGCGACCAACTGACCTTCTCAAGAAGTTTGCTGGTACGTGAGTCTGACATTCCTGCTCACGATTGTGGACCGTGACTGACGAGTATCACCAGTTTATCCCCACCATGAACGTGCTGCAACGGGCACTCGTTGCTGCTCTCGACACGGACCTACGCCGTCAGGGCATCCAGCTGGACGAGTAAAGTGCGTAGCATGACAGATGGTCTTGGAAGGAACGGTTGTGGGTGGGCACAACAAATGTAACATTGAGTGGTCTAGGGTGGCAGGTGCGTCTCAGCCGACTGGAGCTTGCACGAATGCTCATCTTCGTCGTCGCCAAGACGTGTCAAAGTAGGCCCACGCTTCCAGTAGAGGCCAAGTTGTCTCCAACCCGCCCACCTTGAACTCCACTGAAGGTTCCACCACCCGAAACAAGTTCATGCCCCTCCTGTGATCCAACCATTCGACAAGCACCATTGGACAAGCACCAGCTTTCCATGAACGTTGCCCTGCCCCAGATCATTTCCATTCAACACTCCTATCCATATCCGAGAGTAGAGTCCCTTCATCGAGGAATTCCTTGGACTAGACCTGGGCAAAGCCTCCTTCCAGGTTGCTCTACGGTTTGCCCCCAATCCTACGTCGCGTTCCCCCCGCACCATCATCGTACCACACAACACGAATAGCAGTCGAGAGAAGGCCCCACTCTCCCGAAGGATAACCCTAAACGCTGCGGGTTCATAGATGGCACCACGGCTCATGTAACACGATCTTGCCTACCAGCAAACCAGAACACCCGACTACCACTTTCTCGTCCCTACATCCATCTCCCACTCGTCTCGTCAGCGTATCGCAGGCACGAAGAGGCATGCTGTCCTTTACCCAGCCACCATCCTGGCACGGTTCAACGTTCAGCGATGACATTCCCCAACGGGCCTGGTAGAGCTTTGCTCTGGGTTCAGAGATCCTCTGAGCAGCGTGGCGTTTAACATCGAGGCCTCGTCGAGAGACGCAACCTTCGATCTGCTTACTCGTCCTTCCCCTTCCTCTGTCGAAGCGTGCCTCCATTAGAAGCGCTGGGGCTGTCAGGCCAAAACAAACCCTTTCGTCCAGGGAGGAGGTACGATGAGAGCGTCTATGCCTGCCACCAAGAGTAGTCGGCGTACGCGGTCCGATAACCAGAGGACCGTACGAGGGGTCAAAATCTGGCAATGAATCCAGTCCGATATGCAAGACCCAGTGCAGGATCAGGGAGATGAGGGTTGGTCGGTGCTCCATCACTTCCCCGCCATGGTTCAAGACGACAAATTTGACGTCCAATATCTTTGGGCAAACCACCCATCTGAAATTAAATATCATAGCAAAGGGGCGCAAAGTTGATTGTCGGTCTTTCCCACTGCGCTATCGAACACGACGTGCCGATGCTCACTTATAGGTGCGCAGACCAAGCGAGGAGTGCCGACGCTAGACATCTTCAAGCATAGGCCCTCGAAACCGTCCGACACCCTGTAGGTCTCGCTGGAGACCTGTCGGTCGTCGTCAACAGCGCGCTTTTGAGTGTCGGACTGAACGGAGAACGAGCGAGTACGGATAATGATCCCAAGAAGATACGGGGTGGAGACTGCAACGGCGGCTGGGAATCCTGGAACGCGATATCGATGCCTTCGTACCGAAAGGTTGAAATTTGCGCGAGCCCAAAGCCTACGTTCTTCGCTGCCCAACGCTCTTCGCGAAATCGCTCGTGAGCCCGGAGGTCCCATCGGTCACGCCTCGCCTCGCTCGACGGGTCCGCCTTTACGGACTCGAGAAGGCTCTTGAGACAGGGAGCGGACATGCTTGCAACTTTGACACGAGATAGGGAATGGCTGTTCAGCGCCTCTGTGACGCGAGCGTCCTGGATCTCGGTTCCTCTTCGTGTTATGGATGGAGGACGCCGGGGAAGACGAGCTCTCGATCGCATTAATTGTTTGTGGGCTCTGAAAAGAGGCTTACAATCGAGCGCGAGAGCAAGAAGCCAAAGGCACCCGGGCCAGACGACATATGACGGTTGGGATGAACGACGCGTGCCGTTGCGATTCTCTGCGTACCAAGCTGGGTTGGCTGGCAGGGATACGAGCGGGTGCGGCTGACTGGAAGGGAATTCGACGAGGGGCGAAGAGCAAAGAATGCTTCGTGTTGGACTCTGGAACCAATTTCAACGAGAGTTGAATACGGGTTCAGGGGGNCGTGTTGCCGTGCAGCAACTCCAGGTCGCTGAATTGGAAGGCAGGATTCGCGAGGCGGATTAAACCAGAGCGTTGGAACAGAAATAGGAGAATCGACGGGTGCAAGAGGTGGGTGTTGTTGGAACGAAGCTGAAGGGCGATTTGTGCTAATGGATGTGATGTTGCCAACAGTCGAGAAGCGTTGCAATCATCGTCAGAGTCGGGGTGGTGGAGAGCTCCATCGTCACACTGGATTCAGCGAGCTGGCGGGAAGATGAAAAGGTGTCAGCGAAGACACGGGAGAGAAGAGGAGCTCAAAGGGAAATTGCCGACTCACCCTCCTTTCCGATTGGATTCTGAAACCGATCGCAAGTCGCAAGTGGCAGGTGACCACATCCCAGACAAACCTCCTCCATCCCGCCTTCACCACCCTCCTGCGCCTCTAAAGACACCATCCTATCGTCCGCTTCTTGAAGCGTCTGGGCAGCTTCTCCCTCCTTCGGCGAGGGGTAGGTCATCCCCGAGTCAGGGGNTTAGAACCACGTCCTCTGACACTCTTCAATCCTTACTCAAGCAGTTGGCAATGGATCCGGGGGCAACTTCAAGGCATGACGAAACGAAACGTCTCGAAAATGCAATCTTCGCGTTGGCGTGGTGGAATTGACCATGGGGTGGACGAGGAAGGAGTTCGGACTGGCCATGGCCGCGACCGGGTATATTCCCGGGCCTTTTACCCATTGTCGGTCTCTTTTGGAACGCTCGCTCCAACCCCCACCTCCTCTCCTATTCGAAGATCTGCACGGTCTGAACCTAATTGAGAGAGTCTAGTCCATCATCCTACACCTAGTTTCTCCCTTTCTACCTCCGGGCCCCACTCCCCCTGCATCAATGGCAGAAGCCACCTCACGATCATAGATTTCACAATTCACGCATGACCTTTTGCCCGACGACGGGCTCGGAATCGTTCTTTGACAAGTTTACTTTAACGGCGCTCTGTACTACGCAACAATTCCAAAGAACGCATTCCCCACATAGTTGGGCATAGATTTGACAGCTCACCGGCCTATATTCGTCTCAACCACCCAATGCTACTCTAATTGCGGTCTTTCCTAACCAACGTATCGCGATTTGCGAGTCCCCCACCTCGACCTTTCATTACAATATTGTGTCCTCGCGCTCTGAATACCATCAGCTAGTTCGAGCTCGCAGTACTTGGCTATGAGCCCGTCGTTATTTGATTCTCTTTCCTGCACATTTCACTCTTAAACTTCGGCTTGGGATTAGAAGACGAAATTCGACCTTTTATCGACGTTGTGGTGCGAATAGCTTTGGCCATGAATTAGGATCCTGGAAGGGCGGTGGTGTTCCTGTGATCCCTGCCATTTTCTTCTCCTTTGAGTCGCCTGATGCCCGTGCTCATGCTTCGAGTTCTTCGATGGTTCGACAGGTCAAGATTCGGGATAATTTTGAATGTCTTGCAGATGGCAAGAATCAATGCCTTTGAACCAGTCTTCCGAACTGCGACGTTTCTCGGGACTTCGAACGCTTCGTCTCCGGATTCCTAGTCAACGTAGAGTAATGGTTCAGCGGCAATGAAATGTATTTAATCCGGTACATAGAGCTCACCAAGTGGGCATTGACCGAGGACGTTGAGCGTGAGGGGAACAATGTAATAGATACTACTGCCATGTTAAAGATACGTGTGATTCTTCGGAGAACAGCTACTAGCCAGCCCTTTTCACCATTTCACATGTGGTGGGTGCGGCAGAGAAAACATAGTATTTCATGCTTTGAGATCTGAGCGCTCGTTGAGTAATGGCGTAATGGCTTACGCCCCTAGAAAGATCCGGACACATTGCCCCCCNTTCGTTGTTAGTAGCTGTGAGACTACTCTTCCGAAGTTTAAGGAAGCGTGCAATCTTATCTGAACACAAACCGTGAGTCGCTTATCGACTTGAGCGGGCGGGAATGCGTATGCTAACAGATGCCAAAAGGTCTTTAAAAACAGGAAACGGGAGCACTGGCACACATCGTGCTGTTGCTGCATATCATCTTAAACGCATATTCCACCAGTTTTACAAAAGAGTATCTGCCAGTGGGCGTCCTAGGAAAGGTTTGTTGGTCTTTTTGGCTTGACTCACTTGGAGTGGAAAAACATAGAGCTTAAAATTCGAGGGTAAGAAGCTCTCCTAGTGGCAACCGCGTTGTCGATGCACGACTGCAAGACCGTCCGTGCATTGGCTTCCAAGTTTGGCAGTGCCACTATTACCTTAAGAAGAAACAGTGGGCTCGTGTGGTCCGACTCAGCAAATTCTTGAAATTGGGTTAATACATACATCACATTAGTGTCGACAGAGATATTTAAATATTATATTTGAATACAAGTCCCAGTCCAACAATGACGATTGGGAGAGGGAGAGGAACTGAGTATTAACCGTCGACTGGATCAGTTGGCACACCCAGAGACAATGTGTTGTTATTGGTAAGGCTGGTCGCGGGGTTTGCCACCCCATTGCCCAGACATTCATATGACCGCTTCTTCGACCTCATAGTCCCTTGGCGCCGTCAGGATTGCTTAATAACTCAATGTCCTTTCTTATCCCACGTCGACCTTCGGCTGGATAGTCACATTTTTGACCGCGACGTGCACACTGACTGTGGAGTGAAAGTAAGAGAGTTGGTTCAATGAACGATACCAAGGTTGAGAGAGGGAAAAAAGAGAACACGACTACTTACTTGCAACCCTTGCCGTCACCATCAGGGGAGGGTGCACCACACGCGATCTTTCTCCCTCGGCAAAATAGGCAGGCCAAGGGAGGTTTCTTGTCATTATCTTTGCTTTTCTTCCTTCTCCTACCCGATGAAGACTTTCGGCCAGAGGGGGGTTGAGGAACAGGCCCGGAGATCAAATGGGGAGGCCACGGAGGAACAGCAGTATAATTGACTGGTACTTGAGGGACAGGATAAAGGGCTGTCGAGGGGAGTGACGAAAATGGATCTGGATTTAGAGAATTGCCGTCAGTTTGCTTATTTGGGATGCTTGGCTCAGAAGTGTTGGGGCAGTGACATCCTGTGGACATGGAGTGCGGTGAAGCGGGGATGTTTATCGCTCGCAGTATGGTTTGAGAGGGATATTGGCAGTGTAATGGGCATGGTGTGACCAGAGTAGAAGGCGGGCTTGGTGCTATCTTGCCCGGACACATGAGCGAGGCCATGGGAGGAACCCCTCCATCGTCTTCGTTCGCTTTAGAGGCTACGTACGGCTGACCAAGAGTCCTTTGAGCGTTGTTGGGGGTCGAGTCAAAGTAGCATGCCTTTGACAAAGACCCGACACTCGAACGGTCAGATATTGGAGATAGCGTCGAAGTAGAAGTATGCAGGGACATAGAGGACTGACATATCTATCCAGACACAAGCACGAGCCCACGTCTGAGTAAAAAATAGTAACACGATGAATGCAGGACATACTGGGGCGCTGGGCTGCTCTTGGTGGACGATCGTGTTTGGTGACGACGCGGAGAGTGGGGATTGAGTAGCGACATGGTACTCGTGAATTGAACCATCCATATCGACGCCAATATTTAAACGAGTTCTGCCCGACGGCGCCGAGGCGGTCGTCATGCATGTCCCGAACGTCTGGAGTTGTTCTTCGTCCATTTTTCTACAGCCAGCGTAGACGGACGACTCCTTCGCGCTCTGCGGCCGGGAGGTGACTTTAGGTGGTATCATTCCCCGTATCCCTTTACCCAAGTCTTGCAGCGATTGAGAGCTCTGAAGTCAGGAGCGACAAGTCAGTATACCATAGTACATTATGAAATTCGTAACGAACGTGTCGAATGGCAGAGTCCCTCCCGTGATACAATTTGGCCCAGCGTATGTTCAGCGGTGTCCCCATGTGGGACCAAAGTTTTATAAGGAAATCCGACTGTTTGGCCAAGCTCAGGACAGATGAACACCCACGGCTGGCAACCGTAAGACAATAAACTTTCAATTCAAGCCGGCACTAAAGCACTTACCGATTGTTGGGCTCAGAGCCTGCTTGGTTTATAATGTCTTCGCTCTGAGGCCAGGGGGAACCAGCAGGAGAGGGGGTGTCCAAGTTGTGTTTGGGCTGGTAGTCTACAACCTCTCCCGATCCTCGAATAAAGCCTTCTGAAATGACTAGGTTCGGGGTGTCCGTTGATCGATTGACGAGATGGGACACTTCCAAGCCCATCGACGGGGTCACAAATGCTACACCTGTTAGAGATGTCGGCGCCGTTCAGCGATAAGTGAAACACGAAGCAACTTGCCATTACGAATCGAGACGGTATTTGAATCTAGAATGTTGAAACGGCGTACATCTGGTGATAGACAATGGCGTTATTAGCTAAAAGAATGTGAGGTAGCCATAAACTTACCCATGTTTGAGGCGTTCTCTAGAGCGAATCTCCAATCGTCATCGTGGCTTAAAGCGACATCTGCAGTCGTCTGCAAGATAGGTTTAATAGAGGTCAAGTTGCAGCTTCGAGTCTCAACATACGTGGCGCAGAAGTTGCATGTTTATTCTGTCACAAGGATGCAGTTCGTCCTGAGCAGTAGGTCAGATGCTGTCTAACACATTCCTTGGAAAGAAGACGGAGCACACCTCCGTTCGACGATTCGGGAAGTACTCGACGAACAGTCCGTCAGAGGGTCCACCTCGAGAACATCTTTTCGAGCCGATGCCTCCCCCCCTGGCATCATTGGAGTTTCGGTTGCCACCGCCATCGCCTTGCCTTCTGTCATTTTCGTCGGAGGCGTCCGAGTCCGATGTTCCCTCTCCATCGCAGGAGTCTTCGAAATTTGGTAAGTTTCCCTTCATCCGAGAGCGAAACGCAGCAGAAAACGCCACTTTGAATCCCTGAAGGAAAAGACATTGATCTTTGTGAGTGCCACCGTTTTGCGTTGAGCCAGATCGCGCCTCTGCTGTTCCTCGGTCCGTCCACACATAGGCGGGAGTGGAACCTGAGCTTCCTGTCCTGATTAACTTGAGAACATTGTTCTGAGGATCAGGAAGATCGTTGTACGCCGCCAGCGCCCAGCTGTCACTTTTGATACAGCCGGTGATGATGTAAAGGGACTCGTGATAGTCGAGCCTTTGGATTGAATTCGCATAACGGTAGAGGGACGCTGCATTGTCGATGATGAAGTCCCGAAGTTCGACATGACTCCGAAACTCTTCTAGATCTGCCGAAGAGGTCAATGCAAGAACAGCGCCCTCGGGTTCTAGCATTCTGAACTCGCAGGATGCCACTCTAGTTAGAAAATATTAACCAAGTGCCTCAACATACCAACTGATCCGACACTTACTCTCCATCTGGAGCATACTGGGTTTTCACAGAGGTACCCTTTACAATCATCTCGCCAACAGATAATTCCTCCTTGTGGGTGACAACATGATCCATCTTAGGAAGAGAATAATTCTTTCCAAAGATTTTCGAGGACCTGATTGCACCTTTATCTTCCTGGAGATTGAATATCTTCTTGAATCCGTGCTGAGCGCTAAAGGTCCCGACATCTCCTGGAACGACGCCTCGTTCCCCTACAGGATCACGAGGTCGAGGTGACCAAGAAGCGAGGCCCTTCCCGGATGTCAGCATGCTGCGGATATATACCTCGGGTCTAGTGGCTGTGGTATTCCGCACAGTCGGGCGATCTATGTCGTCCGAGTCTGCTGACGACTAAGAAAGTGTGTGTTATAGTTAAAGACTTGGAAATGAGGAATGGGATATACGCACCACGCTGATATCGCCATTGCAATAAAAGAGACTCGATGATGACTCGATGCTCTGAGTTGTGCTCTCGGCCAAGTTCGCGGAAGGGGTAGTAGCGTCAAGGGACAATTCATGATTGGAACGCTGCTCTCGGCCTGAAGGTCGTCGACGTTTCATGAGACGGGAAAGAGGGCGAACAATTCGAGATATTGCTGATTTATCGGTCCTGTTGGCTTGGGCGGGATGGGCCTCTGGGGTGTTGGTGTTGCTGATGAGCAGAGGTGGCCTTGTGGTATCCGTACTAATGGTGAGGGCTGGTACGGTTGCTGCAAGATTGAGATTGACAGTTGGCATGAAGGCCATGTCCCGGCCTGCTGTATAAAGGCCTGCTCCCTCAAATGATTGATGGTGAGCCCCAGCAAACATCCTGGTGCCTGTGGGGCATTCCATGCCAGAAATTGCTGTGAAGTGCAATATGTCAGGTAAGATTGACCGAATCAACAATGATAACCTGAGTGATCAGAGCAGAGAGCAGTGAGAGTGTGTAAAGTGGCAAGCAGTAAAGAGCTGAGTAGATTGGTGGAATAGTGTATTGACAAAAAGGTCAGGAGGAAATACAGTCGTGCTACCTACCCTTATATATCTCTAAGGACAGTAGCACAAGGCCATGCGTAATTCAATAAAAANGGCACCGAAAGGCTGTGCAAACGTTAAGATTATCGGAAACCAGGGCGGTGCAAGGCAACAATACAAAACCTAGGTATATGTGTTGGTCTCAGAAATACATGGCAGTGCCAGGTGCCACCCAGTAAGAACATCTGCCACGGTTGAGCAAAAAAAATTGGGTTAGCCGGGCGGGAAGTTTGAATTGTTCCAGGTTTGGAAGTGCCTCTACCTTAAGAGGAAATGGTGCCCCAGCGTAATCCAACCCACAATTCTGTTCAGGTTATTCATAGCTTTCGAGATGCCTCCCCTCGCCATACTGAAACCTACCAGAAGGGAGTTATGACGCAGCAACAAGAACGCTGTCTGTTTCCCTTTTGTGGACGGTTTATCTCACATCGAGTTCTCAGTTCTCAGCAGGGTATGACGGCGTCCAAGAACGGCTAGAGTGCCACAATTTCAGAGTCAACTGACCTTCTTAGCGCCACTCGTTGACTGATAGCATCTATAAAATGTCTGGATAGCTCGCGTTGACCGTCTTGGACCCAACCTGGACCCCACTCGTCCTCAGATGGCAGAGCCAACCCAAGCGTCCGAATCCTCTGCCGTCGTTGCGCCTTTGAAAGTCGCCATAGTGGGCGCGGGGCCCGGAGGCCTGACTCTCGCAGCGATTCTGCACCGCACCCCCGGAGTCTCCTGCGTCGTCTATGAGCTAGAGCCCACCCATGCCTCCCGCGTCCAAGGCAGCATGCTCGACATCCACAAACAAAGTGGCCAACTCGCGCTATCCAAAGCAGGTCTACTAGACGAGTTCAAGAAACACATGATGGTGGACGCTACCGAGTTCTATCTGCGCGATAGTGACAAAGCGGAGGTGCACATGTACCATACGGAGGAGGGGAAAGAGGATCCGGAGAGACCGGAGATTGACAGAGGGGTGCTCAGGCGGATCCTTTTGGACGCACTGAGCCCTGAGACAGTAAAGTGGGGGAAGAAAGTGGTTGACGTCGAGTTGGTGCCTTCAGCAGACCCGAAAGGCGGCGGCGGCGGCGGCTCCGAGCCAGAGCTTCGCCCATCCACTTCCAAATTCAAATTAATCTTTGCTGATGGAACGTCGTCCTCCTCTGAAGGGCCTTTCGACGTGCTCGTAGGCGCCGACGGCACCTGGTCCCGCGTCCGGCGCTCTGATAATCTATACCTCAACCCCATCCCGCCTCCCTACAGCGGCATAACATGCCTCTGGTCGTCAATATCCAACGTCGACACCCGGTTCCCTCACATATCCAAATACGTCGGGAACGGCTCGTGCTTGACAATAAACGCAGAGACCACGAAATGCATGATGGCGCAGAAGAACGGGGACGGGTCGATAAAGACCTTCACCTACATCCCTGCCTCCGAGGACTGGAAAGACACAATCGGGGTGGACTGGTCGAAATCTGAGGGGAGCCTGAAAGCGACCTTGGACGAGGTCGTGGAGAAGGTCGTCCCAGAATGGAATGCGGTAGCGAAGGAACTTTTGACGCAGTGCGATGAAGAAGATTTTGCGATTCGGCCTCTTTACCAGTTCCCACCTGGGCATAGATGGGAGAAGAAAGTTCCAGGGTGAGCGTCGTCCTTATCAGATAACGGCCTAAATCTATCCTTACCCTTGTATCCTTACCCTTGAACTCATGTTGGAATCGACAGAGTTACACTCCTCGGAGACGCAGCGCACGTCGTGACGCCTTTCACCGGCGTAGGGGTCAACCTCGCCATGCACGACTCGTACGACCTGGCGGTGGCCCTTGAGAAAGTGGTCGCTGGTCACTCGTCTCTGGGCACAGCCTTGGAAGACTACGAAGAAGCGATCATGCAACGTGCAGGCATCCATGCGCAACGAACACTTCGGAACCAGAAAACCTTCCTCGGAGGCGGCGGAATAGCTGATGCAATCCAAAAAATGAAGCTCGTCTTCTCAATGACCGAGAAATAGCCAGAAGTAACATTAATGCCGTGTTTATGCAAATTTGTCATGTATCTAGTGGTACATCTAACATATACAACCCAAAAGCGAAGGGGTACTTGAATTTGAATTCCCAAAAAAAAAGATATCTGTGCGCCCAAGAGTGCAAAAGGACCAAGATGATAGTACATGCATGCGGTATTATGATGAAAGGGAATCGTTCATTATCCATTAGTTAGCAATACATAGCCCGTGCTGGGCCTTTTTCATGAATGCCCTCGCTCGCTGCCACTTCCCTCGCTACTGCTGTCGTCTTCCTGCACCATACCGACCTCGTACTCGCCACACACATCCCACCGACTCCCATCGGCCGCGGCGCTCACGTACTTGACGAACCGCATCACCCGTTCGTCGCGGAGAACCAGCAGTAGTCGGTTGAATCCAGGCAAGACAGTAAGCAGCGTCGAGTCCTCCTCCTCGTCCATCTCCACATCCGACAGCGAATGGTCCGAAGAACAACACGAATCGTTATCCCGTCCATTCGTCTTCTTCCCGTTAGCCGTCTTCGAGGGTGCAGCAGCAGCAGCCGCGGCCGCGGCCGCAGCAGCAGCCTTCTTGTGCACACTGCTTCTGTAGACAGCCGGGTCGTCCTCCTCGTCGTGAGGCGCCNATATAACACTCCCATCCTCCCCAGTCCGCACTCTGCCACCCGTACCCGCCTCGACCGGGTTCGTCTTCGAGCTTCCCTGGGGTCAGACCCAACACAACGTCTAATCGCGCCTCCGACTCTTCGCTCATCGCCAAGGTGTAGTCTAGACCGGGTCTAAACCTCCGAGCTTCCACCCAATGTCTCATGGGGACCAGCCTCGTAACGAGACTAAGCCATTTCCTGAACGGCGTCGACGTAAAGAGTTCGTCTTGCAAAGACCGAAGGTTGGCCGCGGCAGAGGGGTTCGCAGCGCGCGGTGTGACAGCTTCCGCTCTCACTCTCACTGCTGGTGCGGATGATGATGACGATGACGACGGAGGGGGTGTTGACGAAGGGGAGCCGATGCGGGGTTTGAGATGACAGTATCGCCATTTATGCGGAGGGCCTCTGATTTCCCAGTTGCCATCCGGGCCGTCTAGACCTGAAGTATGGCCTGGGATCTTGCCTCCGCGCTCCGCAGACGACAGCCCATCCCGGATGTCCAGGGTGCGTAGACGAGTTTCGAGGCTCTCGGCGATGTCGTTGCATAGGAAGGAGTGTAGTTCGAGGGAGGACTCTTCGACGAATCGGTTCGAGAGAGCTTTCATAGTCCGGGGCTGGAGGTAGACAGGGTTGAGGAACTCTGACAGGAACGCGACATCGGAGGAAGTGAGGCCGTCGGGAATGGTAGCATCCGACTCGCTCGTCCCAGGGTAGCCGGTAAACACTGTCGAACTCTCCTTCAACTGCTCCCGGCTGCTCTTCACATCAGATGGAGGCTCCGGAACATAACCCTCCTCACCCTCCTGGGCCGTATGAAACCAGCCGGAGATGCTCAGACGCTCGCGGCCGTCTCCGCCGACGACGACCTCCTCGACCGAGTGGAAGCTTTTGCCGGGCTGGACTTCGAAGAAGATGAATTGGTTCCAGCTGGGCGGGATGCTCTTGGAAGGGATGGGTTCGGGCTCCCACTGCTCCGATCCTTCGCTTGACGAGCCGTCGACTTTTCGAACTGGGTAGAGCTCTAGCGCGCCTCCCCAGTCCTTTTGCCACATCTGGTAGTTGGGCAGGGGCATGTAGAGGATGTACGATACGCGACGCGTGCCGATGACGTCGTCGTGGTTGAGGAGATGGCAGCCGCGGGTGTAGGTATTGACGCTCATGTCCTGTTTTGTGCCTGAGAGGGGTCCGCAGCCGGTGACGGCCTGGAGGAAGTCGCGGAAGGTTTTCGAGTAGAGGGCATCGCGGAGGGCAAGGATATTGGGGAGGCGGGCGAGCTGATCAGAGGAGAGGAAGTTGAGCGAGGCAAGGTCGCCTGTTTGGTTGACCTGGAATCACAGTTTAATTATTGTGGCAATTAGCAATAGACTTTTTTTACACACCTTGTAGATATCCGTTTCCTTCTCCGTGAAGCTCAGCTGGGTCAGGCACTCGTCCTTGACCTTTTTCAGCAGCTCGTCCTGGAACAACTTATCTACCACCGTGTGCTTGAAGGGCCCGCTGGCCTCGTAGTTCGAATGGAGGCGGGATATGTTCTGATGGTCGAACAGGCCGTTGTGGAACTTGGAGGCGGCATCCCTGGTGAGTTGGGCCGGCTTGATGGACTCGAGACGGGAGGGGGGTGGATGGGAGGCCTTGAAGCGTTTGGGGGAGAGGGGCTGGTGGGGATCTGGAGAACGGGAGCGCTCGCGGGTGCGTGCCATCGATGAGGGACAGCTGCAGCAAAAAGAAGGGGCCAGGAATCAATAGATAGCAAAGGTATAAATTGTCGGTGCGTCTGCTGTGTCTCTGGGAAATTTTGATCGAGACTGATCACCGAATTTGGGCGAGGCTGCTCTGGACATTTTGGCACGCGCGGCTTTACCACCGGAAATGTGCTGATGGGCCAATCAGCAGTCGTTCTGGGCCCAGCTCTTCCCGATTCGTCCTCTCCGTCCACGACAAATCCATTCTCCGCGCCCACTTTCCAGGCCATCGCAGTTGGCGTCCTTTCCATTCCAGCACAGGCAACCAGGCCACCACTTTCGACGCCGTCTGCCCAGTCTTGCAGCTTTTCAGACTCGCGTTCTAGACCCGTTGCCCAATCCATCCATCGTCGCCACATCGAGGGATGACGTCGACCTGCCCCACAATATTGGCGCGAAAGCCACTGCGCCATACAAGGGCATTCCTCTTACAGACGTGGGTGCATCTTGGCTGAATGGGAACGCTTCTCTCGATGCCATTGGCTAGGAACCACACTCGGAACAATTCGATGGCCTGGCATCCTACCTCAGCTAGACCAAAGCAACCAACGCCCTACGGCCTGCTTCTGGCGACTCATTGGTTCGTCAAAGTGCTACGCTGGGTTAAATTACTCGGCGTTCTCGCAGCCCCCTCAACTGCATGTCATGGACATCGCTGGTTCCAGACTCGAGTCTCTTTTTATACGTGCCGCAGCTGTCATCTGATTCGTTGACATCAAAACACCGATGCAAGCCGATCCATCTCCTGCCTGCTGGTTACATGCAACCACGCGACCACTCTGTTGTGCCTCGTCGTATGTGACAATGTCGATATCGTTCCAGACTTTTCAGATCAGCTTCCGCATCGGTAGTCTCGGCGATGTGGCTTAGATGTGGCCACTAGGCTGCCTAAGTATAAGTTGCCTCTTTGTGACGAAAACTTTAAAATCCTGTCCAGCACATACGCGTACTCCCCGGCATTGCAATCGATGGAAACATGCATACTCGTTTCTGATGTCGAGATGATATGATAGATTGCCTCGTTGTGATTTTATCAGTGCCATCTTCTGGCACTAGAACGTCGGGACGCTGACCCAGACCGAAGCTCGACTAGGTCGCCGCCCGCAATCCGTCATCTGGCTCAACTTTCCACGTTTACTTGTATGCATACCCCTTCAAGCCCGAATATCGAATTATTTTCGTCTGCGGCAGTTCACTCTGCTCATTGGCTGGCGGCGCAACCCCGAGTCGCGTTTCGTAACTGCGCTTCTGGCCAATCAAAGCAACCCGGTAAGAGCTCGATGGAGGTTTAGACTCGTCGCAAGTACCGTACTTGGCGATGTACCAAGGTGACTACATGTTCAACTTTACCTCAGTTCTCAGTCCAGGCCCGGAACTAGTTGCATGTTCATATTCTTTAAACAACACATGCCATACCACACCTGCCACTGAAGGTATTCTTTTGCCTTCTGGGTCTAATCCCATCTAATCTCAGTCCGTCAGAGACCCTTTTGAGATACTATATCAAGGAAGTGTCACCCCTTAATCGCCCGTCCATTTTAAGGCTTCGGGACTTTGCATCTATCACCGACGACGAGACTCTTGTTCGAGAGCTCGAGGGCCCGGGCTGCCTCGCTCTTCTGTCTAGCCCGTTTCTCATGCCTAAAAAATTATTTCGCCGGAGAGGAAGAGGGCGTATGTGCTCTTCGAATCGGCACCTCCATTTTCAATCACATTGAAAGAAGGAGATATTCGCTGGAGAAGTTATTTTTATTTTGGTTGTGTGATTTTGTAGGTCCAGAGCGTTGTGAATTTCCTGCGTGTGGAAGTGGAGCTCATCGATCACACAACTGTCTGAATCTTCGAGGTCGACGTGAATCTCGCGTAGGGAGGTAGAGAACGCGGTCTGGGGCTTCAACCCAGATTAAGATAATGATTAATTGGAGTATGGTGGCATAAAGTACCGTAGGCACCGGTGGAACGTACGAGATCAGAGCCCTTTCGTTGGCATGCTGCTGCATACTGGAGACTTTGCGAGCTCAATTTTAGAACTCAATCAGTATATAGTTTTATGTTCGTTGATACGACGAGCTCGTCAGGGGTCCCTGCTGCCCTGCACAATTTCATTTCGCTTAATCCCAACAATCCCAATCCAGGAAAGATTTACACTGGCAGTCGCTTCCCGAGTCTCGATCCTCTAATTCGCAAGAATTGCGTACTTAGCCTGGGCCGTGTGTATATACGCGTTCAGCTGGTACAACCCGCCGGGTTGGCCACCAACCTCTCGGCTCGTGAAATTCTATACATACACGGGCGGCAGGAGGGCTAGAGGTGGGGGCGTATTCCAGCGGCTATGGCTCGCTATGGCTGGGGCCGTCTAGACTTGCGAGTCGTGCGTCATGCTACCGTACGGGACGGGATATTGACACACTCCAAGTTGTCATTCATTCTAGGAAAAGATTATGGTTTAACTTTTACCTTCCGGCCACGGAAAAATTATTTCGGTATGTCATATGTCACGTCAGAAGTGTTCATTCTGCTTTAGGTCGTGGACTCACCGATGGCACGCCGTGTTTTGATCATTTGTCGACCTTGTCTCTTTCATACGGCGCCTCAGCAATCGATATATCGTTGAGGGCGATTTCTCGAGCGCTAAGGCCAGGTCTTACGCGTCGTGCAATGCGAGGCGCACTCCCTCCCCAGTCCAGCTGGGAAGAGCTTGTGCTACGGCGTCACACCATCGTCAACAAAGAAGTGACATCCACCAAAGAGTCAAATATCACGCAAGCTCGGTAGACGTGCTCTCAGGCCTCATCTCCTAGATACACGGACTCTTGGGGAGTGAAAAGGAGAAATCAAGGAGTGATATTTCCAGCTGGGGTCAGAGAAAGTCCCTGGTACGGGGTCAGCAGCCGGCATTCGAGTCTGTATTCCTTTCACTGTAGACTCTTAAACGCAAGGCCACAAGATTCATTCAAACATCAGCAATTCTTCAGAAATTCGTTCGGACATGGATTTAAAGGGGCAGACACGCCCAATTGACGCTTCGGCGTCAGGCGGCCGACCACTGAGAGGGGAATGATGGCGGTCCTTGAAATTCCTGGACACTTCGTCCAGGTTTGTCACTTTGTCCCCGATGAGTTGTGTCCGTCCTCTCCGCGAATCGGTTGGCCTTTTTCAATTCAAAACGCTGTTCGCTTGCCGCCGTTTCTGCTTCACGAGGCCGATCTCTGCGGTGATATCCTAAGCAAGCTATGGGGCGTGCATCCCTGAACTACGAGTATCGATACTATCTCTGGGTAGGACCTTAACAAGCACGACAACAAATGCGTGTTTCTTACTGAAGACATATTCTTCAGAGTATCCTACTGGCTAGTGTCCAGGTTTGTCCGGATGGATTGTATGGAGTTTGTTGATACATTAACCTAGTGGAAGAGGCTGGCGCTTTGCGCGGTAATGACCCGAGGCATTGACTATTGTTGTTCGTGGCAGGTTAGCAGACATCCGAGCCGCGGCCCGAGCGGGATGTCGACAAGTATATGTATATACAATGGTGTTGATAAAGGACAGAACGATTCGAGAACTCCACAGAGATCATCAGAACTGGCGGCAAATTGCAAAAGCCGCGCAAACGATCTTGGCTACAGTATGTACCCGAGTCAAAATACCTCAGAAAGATAGATTCAAGGCAGAGAACATTTGGTATACTGTTATTCATTCAGTGGCTCTTCACTGATCGGAGGCCAATATTTTTCCTAGGTAACGTGCTGCTTCTTCCTGGGCGCGGTCTAGGATTACTGGATCTATTCTTTCCATGGCAGCCTTGCACGGCTTGAATTCGCGCAGACGAAATTCTGTTCAAAGAATGTGAATTCTTCCATAAAATCCCAACGGTTAGACGGAACGCACCCCCTTTAACGCTGCTATAAAGCGTCTTAGTGAAAAGATTCACTTGAGAAGAGGCAGACATTGAAAGTCTGATTTGATAGACCTGCAGCAGTAGCAATATATCCAAAGAACGTCTATCGAATGCATAGGAGCAAACTTACCCGAATATGTGGGCATACAAGATCTGGAAAACGCAATGCACCGAAGTCAAGGGTCCTCTCCCAGCCTTCAGCGCCTCCATGGTCCAAATCCATATGTGGACTCGTTCGAGCGAAGATATCCTGAACCGTCTCAACAAGAGCATCTGTCTCCATGAGTTTTCCATCCGTTAGGTTTTCAAACCAATCCCGAACCTGAAAAACGCCAGTAGCTTTGAGGTCAACCATAGATCTTTGCGTAGTGTGAACGACTTACAAGTTTGTCCGTTTCATTTCGACGAATCTTTGCTCCCATTCTGAAGTATTTGTGCCCAATTCTGTGCTGATGATATTCATCGGCGAGCTCATCGGTCCTGTCCACACTGCGGGAGGGATCGTGCTCCAGGAGAACATTGTCATGGAGGATGGACTCAAGCATCGCAAAGGTGAGTTCCTGACCTCTTCGAGCACTTGCCAAATCCTTGAGTAAGGCCCACGACGCCATGGTGGTAAACCCGTCCATCGTTTCGAAATGATGTCGCGACCCGAAATGGGGGCCCACCTGATATTTCATGCCATAATTGTCAATCTCCGCCTGCAGTTCTTCCTGTGTATGATAAAAGAAATTGAATGGTGAATAGGGCTCACAAGTCCCGGGAAGGGTAGACAGAAATTGTGGCTCACACTCGGGTTCAGCTTCGCGAGGGTATCGTTAAGATCCTTGCCAAGTTGGATCTGCCAGGGTGGCCCGTCCGTCTTCAGTTGAAACAGGGGCGAGAGAAGCCCAATCTTCCCGACCTCGATAGAGCCAGCTCGAGATGCATCTGGACACCCGCTTGACATCCATTGAATCTCAATATTTGAGAATGTTCACTCACCACTATCGCCTTGACGAAGATCTGGTCTATCCTCTTCAGCGTGTGTACCCCAGTCTATATCATTGTTCTATTCGACGTCCGTTATGTATAATGAGGGAAGACACTCACGATCTTGTGTATCGATATCACCGCACCGCCCACCTTGCGTGTTTGATTGAGTTGAATCCCCCCTCACTGCGGCGTCAGGAATCGCTGAGCTTGCGCGCTTATCCTTCAGGTCATTCTTATCCGTACATAGCAAATGGGCTACACCTATGTTGGAGAAGGGCTCCTCCATTGATCGTGGCCCTGGGGGAAAGAAACACAATGCGCACTCACCTCTGAGAACAGAGATCATTTTAGAGTCAATGATCTCGAGAGATAGTGCATCTACATCTACATTTATTCGGCACTGATCGTGCTCAAATGATGGAAATAAGGCTGCCGCTCACCATTCCATGGGAATGACCTCGGAATGCCCCTCCAATCATCATCGTGCGACAGCGCACAGTCTGCACCCGTCTACACTTAAAGTCAGCAAGATGTACGAGCACGAATCCATGTTGAAGGGCTTACTATCTCCAACAAAAGGTCCGTAACCAAATCGCACGGATGGAAGGTCGTCTGTGCCCATAAATGATACATGACTTAATGTTCACCAAAATAGTCGGCAAAGACGCACCCTTCCTAAAATTTCAGGGAAAGATTCAACCCTCAAGTCACTGGACAATGTAGTATACCCACTGATTGAGGAGGAAAACTCTGGCTGGGACCCCGTAGATGACCCAGACTGATGACCGGAGGATGATGGCCCGCTGCGGTCACTGCTCTTGGGCTCATTTTCTCCCTGGCCGCCGTCGGACGATCCCATGCCCGAACCGGCTTGCTTCAAAGCACGCATTCGGGTACGAAACGGCGACGAAAATGCTAGCTTGAACCCCCGAAGGAAGAGAGACTGGTTCTTTCCTTCGTATTGACCGGCCTCTATTCCTGAATTAACCCCAAACCTAGCTTCCGCCGTTCCTCGATCCTTCCATTCGTACATCACTCCTTTATTATTCCCGTCATCCACGTGCGGCCTTGACTGGAGCGTGAGCTTTTGACCAGACGTTGCCTTTTGGTAGGCCGCAATTCCCCAGCTGTCGCTTTTGGTGCATCCTGATACAATGTAGAGGGATTCTTCATCCGTTAATTGCCTCCGAACCAGAGACGTTGCATGCTGGTAAACAACTCCGGCGTGCTCGATCAAGAAGTTTCGAAGAGCGAAAGGGTCGTCTAGCTCTTCTACGTCTGCTGAGGTGGTGCATGCCAACACAGCACCTTGGTCTGCGTCACATTCAAATTCGAATAGCTGGATGTACCTTTGGCATACAGCGAATTAGTAATGATTGATGTCAAGGAGATGCAAACATATTGAACGCACCCTCCATCTTCTGACCTATGGATCTTCGACAAGGTACCACTCGTGATAGTATAGCCCTCTGCAAAGCCCTCGGGGTGAACGATCTTTCTGGTAGGAAGGTCACAATCCGTTGCAAATTCGTCTTCCCAGAGATTGAAGATTTTCTTGAAGCCATATGTGAGGTCGAATGTGCCCACATCACCTGGAACGATTCCTCGCGGGCCTATGGGCTCACGAGGTGGTGGACGCCAGCAAGGAAGCCCTTCGCCACAACACAGCATACCGCGGGTGTAAATCTCCGCATTCGTAGTGACTTGGGATTGAAGCGAGCGGAGATCTAGCTCGTTCATTGACAACTGCAACCCCCAAACAATTCAGCTTAACTGTGAAAAACTTGAAAAGCTGAGTTACTAGAGCACGCACCACGTTGTAGCCAGGGTCATGCTGCAATTGTTCAGGGCCGTCGTGTGGTCGAGCATCTTCATTGTTTCCCCCATCTTCATCGTCATCTTCCAAGTTTGAGGCTGCCAGTAAGCTATCTGTGGGGCATTGGACTGGCAGCGAGGCAGCGGTCGTCGTCAGGGCCTCTACTCCAGCCAAGGAATGGCGGAGCGCCTCTCGATTGACAGGAGATTGAAAGAATGAACGAACTGATTCGATGAATTTTTCGAGGATTTGGCGGTTCTTACGGCGACGTGGTGGACTCAGATGAACAATGACCATATCATTGACGTTAGCTACGTTGAAGACCCCGCCGATTTTCGAATCATTGTGCGAGCTTGAAAATGTGTTTCCACCGCTGATAAATCTTGGGTATGGATTCTTCTGCATGCTCTGAAACGATGATCGAGACAGACCTTGTGTTCACTGTGCTGACATCGCCGGAAATGTCGCCATTATAGTTGGGCCCTTGGCTATCATCTTGCTGGAATACCGTCTGACGGACGGCTTTGGTATTGCGACTGGCATTCATTTGTTTATAATCCTCCACGTTGAGTGTGAATGGCCAATTCAGCGGATACGTCGTCGATTGAGATTGGCTAGCTGTAGAACAGGCACCTTCAACGCTGGTAGGTCGTGCTTGTAAAAACGAAAGGGGTGGATGGAGACGGATTTATCCAATCTAGCCACCTAATGGCCACGGCGTGCTGAGTAACATGGAAGCGCTCGTTGGATGGAAAGGATGGGAGACTCGGAGTCAATCGTTTCAATTTTTAAGCGGAGGAAGGTACCTTTCTAGGAGCATTCAGCTTCATGTTAAATAATCGACGCAAGCAACTTGAAGCAAGGACTGCCCCTTTTCAATATTAGTTCAAGATTTCTCGCTTTCACTAAGTTTTGTGGGTCTCACCCCAACAATTCGAAAGCCCGGGATTGAGCCGGAGGTTTCGTATTGGGAGCGTTGTCTCACGAGGCCAGTCTGTGGTCTCTGCGGCTATTAAGTTAGACCCGGGCAAGCTGAGGGATGTGCGTAAGTACCCTCAACTCATGAGTATCTTCGCGTGGCTCCAGCAAGGAGGCACGCAAGCTCAGTAGACGTGCTCTCAGGCCTCATCTCCTAGATACACGGACTCTTGGGGAGTGAAAAGGAGAAATCAAAGAGCGATATTTCCAGCTGGGGCCGGAAAAAATCCCTGGTACGGGGTCAACAGCCGGCATTCGAGTCTGTATTCGTTTCAATGTAGCTTCTTGATCGCAAGGCCACAAGATTCATTCAAACACCAGCAATTCTTCAGAAATTCATTCGAACATGGGTTTAAAGGGGCAGACACGCCCAGTTGACGCTTCGGCGTCAGGCGGCCGAGCACAATGATGGCGGTCCTTGAAATTCCTGGACACTTCGTCCAGGATTGTCACTTGGTCCCCGATGAGTTGTGTCCGTCTTCACAGCACCTTTGCTGGACAGTATACTTGTTTGCCCGAATGGATTATATGGAATTTTTTAGTTCATTACAATAATACATTAAAAGCAGAGCACTTGGGATTGTTATTCATTCTCGAGCAAAATTACGGTAGTCCTCCCCTCATCAGGGTCAATATTCTATTCATCGGGGCCAATCTTCTACGCATCGGAGACGACTTCCCTCCTAGCAAGGTTTCCACTTTTCGGGAGGCTGCGTGTCGCGACTTCTTTACGAATTCCCCTTTGAACTCCTCGCGCAGCATGAATTCGCGCAGATGAAATTCTGCTCAAAGAATGTGAATTCTTCTCTAAGATGCCAGAGGTTAGACTGAACGCACCCCCTTTAACGCTGGTATAAAGCATCTTAGAGAAAGGTTTCACTTGAGAAGAGGCAAAAATTAAAAGTCGGATGTAATAAACCTGTAGCAGTAGCGATATGTTCAGAGAACGTCTATCGCATGCATAGGAGCAAGCTTACCTTAATAGATGCGTCGAGTCCAAGATGTGGAAAACGCAATACACTGAAGTCAAAAATCTCCTTCTCCCAGCCTTCAGCGCTTTCATGGTCCAAATTCATGAGTGGACTTGTTCGAGCGAAGATGTCCTGAACCGTCGTAATAATTGTCTCCATGGGTGCATCCTCCACTATGAGTCTGCTAAACCAATCCCGAACCTACAAACGCCAGTAGCGTTGAGGTCAACCATGGATCTTCGCGTAGCGTGAGCAACTTACAAGTTTGTCCGTCTCATTTCGACGAAACTCCGGTTCCATTCCGAAGCATTTGTCCCCAATTTTGTGCCGACGATATCCATCGGTGAGCTCGTCGATCCTGTCCACGTCCCCGAAGCGATCGTGCTCCAGACAAGGATTGGCCCAGAAGATGGAGTCGACCTCCTCAATGGTAAGTTTCTGACCTTCTCTTGTAGCCTCTTTCAATTCCTTGATGGAATCCCACAACACTGCAATGATGGAATTGTCCATCATTTCATGAGCACCCTTGAGATTACATAGCGATCCGAAAAAGGGGGCCAGCTTGCATTTCACGCCTTGCTCGTCAATTTCCATCTGTAGTTCTCCCTATGCACGATAAAGGAAATTCGAATGGTGAGTCAGGCTCACGAGACAAGGATTGTTGCTCACCCTGCCCGGCTCTGGGAAGTCATCGAACGAGTCCTTGTCAGGTTGAATCTTCCGGACTGTCTTGTCCACCTTCGATTGAAACGGGGGGGATAGAAGCCCATTGCTCCCAACCTCGTTGAAGCCAGCTCCAGATGTATCTGAACACCTTCTCAACATCCATCGAATCTCAATATTTGAGAATAATCACTCACCACTACCGCTTTGACGAAGATCTAGTCTATCCTCTTCAGCGTGTGTACCCCAGTCTGTGTCATAACATCGTTCTTTTCGACGTCCGTTATGTATAACAAGGGAAGACACTCACGATCTTGTGTATCGATATCACCGCATGGCCTACCTTGCGTGTTTGACTGAGTTGAATTCCCCGTCACTGCGGCTTTGGGAATCGCTGAGCTTGCGCATTTGTCTTTCAAGCCATTGTTATCTGTATATAGCAAATGGGCTACACCTATGTGGGAGAAGGGCTCCTCCATTGGTCGTGGCCCTTGGGGAACTAGAACACAATGCGTACTCACCTCTGAGAACAGAGATCGTTTTAGAGTCAATGATCTCGAGAGAGAGTGTGTCTAAATCTACATTTGTTCAGCACTGATCGTGCTCAAATGACGGAAATAAGGCTGCCGCTCACCATTCCATGAGGATGACCTCGGGATGTCCCTCCAGTCATCATCGTGCGACAGCGCGCAGTCTGCACCTGTCTGCATTTCAAGTCAACGTGAAGTACGAGCACGAACACATGTTGAAGGATTTACCATCTCCAACAAAAGACCCGTAATCAAATCGCATGGATGGACGGCCTTCTAAAGTGATACATGACTTGATGTTCACCAAAAGAATCGGCAAAGACGTACCCTTCCTAAAATTTCAGGGAAAGATTCAACCCTCGAGTCACTGGACATCGTAGCATACCCTCTCACTGAGGAGAAATTCGAAGACTTCGGCTGGGACCCCGCAGACGACCCAGACTGACAATCGGAGGATGATGGCCCGCTGCGGTCACTGCTCTTGGGCTCATTTTCTCCCTGACCACCGTTGGACGATCCCGTGCCCGAACCGGTTTGCTTCAAAGCGCGCATTCGGGCACGAAATGGCGACGAAAATGCGAGCTTGAAGCCTCGAAGGAAGAGAGATTGGTTCTTTCCTTCGTATTGACCGGCCTCTATTCTTGAATTAAGCCCAAACTTCGCCTCTGCCTGTCCTCGGTCCGCCCATTCGTACATCACTCCTTTCTTATTCCCGTCCTCCGCGTATGGCCTTGACTCGAGCGTGAGCTTTTGACCAGACGTTGCCCCTTGATAGGCTGCAATTCCCCAGCTGTCGCTTTTTATGCATCCTGATACAATGTATAGGGATTCTTCATCTGCTAACTCTCTCCGAGTCAGAGACGTTGCATGTTGGTAAACGGCTCCGGCGTGCTCGATCAAGAAGTTTTGGAGAGCTAAAGGGTCGTCTAGTGTTTCTATATCTGCTGGGGCAGTGCATGCCAGCACAGCTCCTTGCTCCGCGTTACATTCAAATTCGAACAACTGGATATGACTTTGGTGTACAGCGAATTAGCAATGAATATCAATGATGTCAAGGAGATGCGGCCATATTGAACCTACCTTTGATCTTCTGACCTACGGGTCCTCGACGAGGTATTACTCGTGATGATATGGCCTTCCACAAAGCGATCGTCGTGAAAGATCTCTCTGGTAGGAAGGTCATAATCCGTTGCAAATTCATCTTCCCAGAGATTGAAGATCTTCTTGAAGCCATCTGTGAGGTCGAATGTGCCCACATCACCTGGAACGACTCCCCGGGGGCCTATGGGTTTACGAGTTATATGTGTGTGTTTACTAATATAAGGCCGGGGATGCCAGCAGGGAAGGCCTTCGCTGCACCGCAGTATGATGCTGCGGGTGTAAATCTCCGCGTTTGTAGTGGCTCGGGATTGAAGCGAGCGTAGATCTAGCTCATCCATTGATGACTGCGACCCCCAAGATCAGCTCAACTGTGAAAGACTTGGAAAGGGGTGGTAGAACACGCACTACGATGTAGCCTGGGTCATGCTGCAATTGTTCGGGGCCGTCATGAGGTCGAGCATCTTCCCCATCTCCATCATCGTCTTCCGAGTTATGGTCTGCCGGTGGGTTATTTGTGGGGAATTGGACTGGCATACTAGCAGCGGTCATCGTCGGGGCGGCCTCTACTCCAGCCAGGGGATGGTGGAGCACCTCTCGATTGCCAGGAGATTGAAAGAATGAACGAAATGATTCGATGACTTGTTTGAGGACTCGGTTCGTACGGCGATGTGGTGAACTCAGATGAACATTGAAGACCATGTGTGAGCTTGAGAATGCGTTTCCACCGCTGATAGGTTTCGGGTATGGATTCTTCTACACGCTCTGAACGATGATTGAGACAGACCTTGTATTCACTGTGCTAACATCGCCGGAAATGTCGCCATTGCAGTTGGGCGCTTGGCTAGCATCTTGCTGAAATATCGTCTGGCGGACGGCTTTGGTATTGCGACTGGCATTCATGCGTTTATAGGCCTCCGCGTCGAGTATGAATGGCCAATTCAGCGGATACGTCGTCGATTGAGATTGACTAGCTGTAGAACAGGGACCTTCAGTGCTGGTAGGTCGTGCTTGTATAAATGAAAGGGGCGGATGGAGACGGATTTATCCGGTCTAGCCACCTAATGGCCACCGCGTGCTGCCAGTGAGCAACATGGAAGCGCTCGTTGGATGGAAAGGATGGGATACTCGGAGTCAATCGTTTCAATTTTAAGCTGAGGAAGGTACCTTGCTAAGTTAACTAGTTTCAGGAGTGAGTACCTCAGCCTAGTTTCTTGTAGTCTTCAAGTTATCGGATAACGAATATTTGGTAGTCGCCTGGGGGGCTACCTAGTTGTGTTCTACATGACTTACTTTACATTTCGAGTCCTTCGGTATCCTTTACCTACCTAGAGCAAATTACAAATGTCCTGTTGCACACAACCGAATGCTGTCATCTACCTTAAGCCGCACCACCGAAGATTTTCTTCAAGATCACGACGGTGTTCTCCAAACCACCGCCTCCAAAGAACAATTCCTTGCCCTGGTTCGTTCGCACTGCGTTTTCACCTGCGCGTATCATCATGGTTTCTTCGTATTCTTCTAGCGCGGTATCAACAGCGGCTCCGTCAACGACAATTTTCTCGAGGGCCAGTGCGAGGTCGTACGCATCGTGCATGGCGAGGTTGACTCCGACCCCAGCGAACGGGGGGCATAACGTGTGCCGCATCGCCTAGTAGCGTTACCCTATCAGAAAAAAAAAAACGTATGTTTAGCACATAGAACTTTCCTCCAGACAAAAATAAAAAAAGAGTAACTCACCCTGAAANCTTTGTTCTCGAACCTGTACCCAGGCGGATACCCGTACAACGGTCTCACAAGCATCTCACCCGGATCGCACCTCGTAATCAACTCCTTCGCCTTATCATTCCACTCCGGCACTACCTTCTCCACGAACTCCTTCAGAACACCCTCCAAATCCTCGTCGGCCTTACTCCAGTCGATGCCCGAAGTCTCTTTCCAATTCTCGGGAGCCGGGAAGTTGGCGTTCGCTTTCAGCGAACCATCGCTTTCAGCGAACCATCGCCGTTCTTCTGGGCGACGACCAATCCGTGCTTGCATTCCGAGTCGGCTGTGAAGCAAGAGCCCTTTCCAACGTATTCGGATAGCTCAGGATAGCGAGCGTCGATGTCCTTGATGGCAGACCACACGTATGTGATGCCGACGTACGTAGGGGGGACAGAGCTGCGGAGGAGTGTGCGGGTGCGCGACCAGACTCCATCCGCGCCTACCACGATATCGAACTCGGTGGACTTGGTACCGTCCGCGAAGGCGAGGACAAACGTGTTTTTCCCTTCAGCGGTGGTGGAGACTTCGATGTTGACGAGCTTCTTCCCCCATTGGATCGTGTCTGGGTCTACGCCGTCGAGGAGGATTTTGCGGAGGACCGCTCTGTCGATTTCAGGCCTCTCCGGATCTTCTTCGCCTTCCTCCGAGTGGTGAATATGGACGTTTCCTTGGTGGTCCCTGATGAAGAGCTCCGTAGCGTCTACGCGCATGTTCTTCTTGAACACGTCGAGTAACCCAGCTTTTTCCAGAGCCAGTTGGCCGGAGCCTTTGTGGATGTCCAGCATGCTTCCTTGGACGCGAGCGGATGGGGAGGCGTCGAGTTCGAAGATGCTGCAGGGAATTTCGAGTCTGCGTAGAATCGCCGCGAGGGTTAGGCCACCGGGGCCAGCACCGACGATAGCAACTTTCACTGATTTACGAGCTGTGGAAGACATGGGGCGATAGAAGCGCGAATTGGTGCACTGGGAGAGAAGGTAAGATAAGATTACGTTGAGAAACTTCATTCAATGAACAGACCTTTTATATGTGAACCAAGGACATAGTGCTGCGAAAGTCGCATCTATCATCTGCTATTATTAGACGCAACAACAAGGTCCGAGTCAAAGTCATCGTCAAGACCGACTCGGAGGGGGGCTGAGCGCAGTCACCAGAGTCACTGGGTACGTAGGCCTGACGCGTACATTGTCCAAATTGGGGTGTATACGCGTCTATACACGTATATTTCCTACCGATAGAAAGGCTCTTCCCAGGTTTTCATAGTTGTGAAGAAGTGACAAGGATCTGGAGAAATACGAAAAGCGCAGCAGTCGGAAATCCGTCTATTAGGTCCAGGCCTAAGGCCTGAGTATGCACATAGACAATTATGATGAATATTGAACGCCGGGCTTGACGGTAGCGACTCGAGTGGACGACAAATGCCCTGGTCAAGTTGGCACCGACTACCAGTATATTGAGGCCTGTTTCCAGTGAGATCAAAGGGTACGCTGATGCCCATCCACACGATGGAAGTCTACGGGACCGAAACGCTGAAAGTGCGGCAAGACTGAACATCCCATTCCAATCATGAGGGGATGAGAATGCGCCAACTGAACCCAAGCTGACGGCTAGCTTGGGTGCTCATAGCTGGTTGAGACGCTGCCTGAGCCCCAGAGTATCAGAACAATGAGAGTCGAAATCTGCCTATCAGCTGCGGAGGAATGGTGCACGGGTGGTTGGAGTCAACCTCGCCATGAGCAATATCGAAAATGGACCATGAAGGTTCGTCGCTCGACGATATCGCTTTGGGCGAGGGATGGATTGGTGGAAGTCGGGAAGTGTGTAAAAGAATTCGAGTGGCGTGTTGGAGTGAGGAGGCTTTCAAGTCGTGAATTGACACGCCCTCATACATTATAATATGGGGGTGAAGGCGACTGCAATCGATTGAAATACTCCTATTCCATCGCTTGATACGCTGCTGGTGCCGCTCGAGTATGCGGGGAGAGTAAGAGAGGTAGCCACAGGGAATCGAAGTCTCTGAACTGTGAACGCGTTGTCTATGGGTGTGGCGAGTTCTGAAGTCATGCAGGCCTGAGTGGACAGTGCAGAATAACTTGAAAGAAATCCGGCAGAGCAAGGTACTCGAAATTCTCTAGGCTAGTGGTTAAGATCGTCCGGACTTGAGTATGGGAGAGAAGAGAGGAGGGGTTCGACAAACTGAAAAGGTCCGGAGTTCGTCCGGCTTGCCATCGGCGTGAGCCCGCGACGACCCCTTTCCTCGTCTTTCTCCACCCACCTCCACTGTCATTTCCATTGTGCAACGTGAGACCACATTTCCTTCAGTTTCTCTATATCTCTAAATTTCTCCGATTTTTACAAGCTGCTTGTGTACAGGGCAAAGAATGTCAGAAGATGCCGGTCAAGCCCACCCAAGCCCAAAGACAGATGCGCGTCCGTAAAGGCGTAGAATGAAAGAGCTGTAGGCGGGGAAAGAGAGACAGACAGAGGGAGCATTTTGTCTGGCATCTGGTCAGCCGCCAAATGCGATCGGTTTCAGAATCCGGTGAGTCGTCGATTTTGTTTTTGGCCTCGTCCTCTTCCTTGTAGGTTCCTTGCTGACGCTTTCATCTCCCCACCAGCTCGCTGAAGCCAGCGTGAAGATGGCGCTCCTTTGCGATCCACGTCAATACCGACGAGGACTGCAACGCTTTTCGACTCTTGGGATCTCCCTTTAGTTTCATCACGACAACATCCTCCTCTTGCCCCTGTCGGTCCTTCCGCCCTCTACCAACACCCCGACAGAGCCCGCCCCATTCTAGGCATCTTCGACTGCCTCGCAAATTCAGTTCGACCCGCGTTTTNGCTGTATGCCTCCCTCACCAACCTCCACGCCGCCGACGCAAACTAGAAGCGAAATCTGCCGGCGACAACCATTGGTGTCATACAATTGACCCATTCCAACAAAACCCCTCCTGCACCGTCCACCCTTCCGCTTTGTACCATTGCCACCTCGCAAATTCAAGCTCTCCAAAGCTACGACCGACACACCAACATGATTCATCACGCCTCCTGGAAGCACCCGAGCCTCGTTGGCTTGGGCTCGAACTCAACGCACTCTCCATTCCCCCTTTCCACAACATATGCCCAGCCCGGCCGGTCCTATTCCGTTGGACGGCCTCTCGCAGGCATAGGCGCGGTAGAGCTCCTGCACGAGAAGACGAAATTCGTCGGTCGAGGTCGCCTCCCGGTCAGCCACAACCCGCCAGCCGTCTCTGCGTTGAACGCGGAGGATCTCGAGAAGCGGGCCGTCACCCATATATCCTGTGCCTCTGTCGTTCCCAAATCTCCCTTTTGCGTCCGATTGGACGAGGCTCCAAGCGCACCAGCCAGCTCCACGGGCAAGGCTCCTCCGTGTTTCGTCCTCATTTCCACCGATAACGCTAGGCAAATTCGTGACCATGGGCGTCCCCAAGGATGTTCTTGCAACGGGCGCGCTGAGCAACTTTCTGTATTGCGTGGTCATGTCGCAAGGAGTGTACGCCCTTTGTCGCCAGAGTCGCTCGGAGTCTGCAAGTTTGGGCCCATGAAGAAGGATGTTGCCTCGGACAAAACTTCCCAAGGCAGGAGAGCAAACTTGCGAGGAACGTTTGGCTTCGGCTTCACTTCACCCTTCCGGGTCCTGGTTGGGAACATGCTGACAATAATCCAACCAATTTCGCTTGGGTTCGCCGTAGAAGCTTTGACCGAAAGCATGTCGGACCGTTCTGACAGCTTTTCCGGGCGTCCAGAGTCGGCTCTTCCTCGAAACCTAGAATTCAAATATTAGTCCCATCCTTCATATCCGACGGGCGAAAGAAATCACCCTACCATCCCGCAAGACAAGCATCATATCGTCCAGCCCGATTCCCGCTTTCGAAGGCAGCCCGGTCCCAGGCTAACCTAATTATTTTGGACGTTAGCTTGGGCTTCGCTGTGGCTTGAAGTGACGAGGAAGTGACGACCTTCCGACAATCCCGTCCTCGATGTTGACTGGATCCCTTCTTAAATCATTCTTCGAACGCCAGCCAGTCTTCTTGTGAGGCTTAGGTACTCCGATCCAACGCTACCAGAAGACGGGATCGTGTCCTGCCCCTATCCATGGGCTTCCCCATGATTGAATGCGGACCCCAAGGAGCGAGGGTTGTCAGGCATGCCGGACGCTCTGGACTTGGATTGTGGTTCCAGCAATACGTTGGTGGACAAGGGTGTCTGGTGGGCATCGTCGTCGTGCTTTCGAATGGGGGNAAGGACGACTCGGCCGAACGTTACGTCGTTCGACAAAAACCTTCGTACTCGGGGTGTTAAACGCCACGTTTCTCAGAGGAGTTTGAGGGTTAAGGCGGATGTCGACCGACTCTTGTCGTCGTCAACATTGAATTGTGCCAGGATGGTTGGTGTGGAAAGGATAGCATGGGAGTTGTCTGCATCCTGACGAGGCGAGCAGGCGGCCATGTGGTGGGCGATGGATGTGAAGGGACGAGAGAGTGGTAGTCGAACTGTCTGGCCGGTCAATAGGCAGGATCATGTTGAATGCATCGTGGTGCCGTTCATGATATAGCAGTGTTGGGGGCTTTGCTCCTGGGCTACATGAGAGAACGGATGTTCTTCCGACTTGTCGCATGGTACATGATTGGGGCAGTAGGAGTGTGGTGGAGGAGCGGTGGGTAGACCATGAAGGAGCCGCTTCTCCGGTTCAGTCCAAGGATTCCCCAATGGATGGATGCTCTCTCTTGAATTGGTCTTGACGGGAGGGTTGGATGCAAATGAATTGGGACACGAGCGACGTGGATGGAAAGATGGCGATTGTCGCGTGGCTGGATGGCAAGAGGGGGTTTCGGGCGGTTCTTCTCTTCACTGGACCTCGAGGTGGACCGGTTGGAGACGGCTTGACTCTATTGGAAGAGAGACGCGGAGGCAGGACCCCCTAGCCCACATTGGAAGAGAGACGCGGAGGCAGGACCCCCTGTACCACATTGGTAGAGGGACGTATAGGCAGCTGAGGCGGCTGAGAAGTCCCTCCCTGGTGAACGTCAAGCGGCACTCGTGAACGGAGTTGGCCTCAACGTTATCCATGACGGTCACCTCGCCCATCCGTACCCTTCCCNNCAGCATTACTCTATCATCGACAGTCTACCTCCATTGCGACAAGCGTTTCTCAGCCGAGTGACTATCTCTGAAACATCCAATCTATGCACCACCTTCCTTTCTCTTGCTCTCAATCGCGCTACTCAGACTTTGTGTTCGTTCAGTCGTTTCAGATTCCCTCGTTGTTGTGCAACGATCTGCAGTACGAGATTCTTCCGTAGTAGTTACATGTAGTTATATTTGTTACCAGATGGTTATAATCACCTGGCTCTTCTATCGCAACGGTTTCTGCGGATCTTTTGTCTTGTGTCGTGTTCTTCGGCGGCTGATGGATAAGTAAGGAAATGGGGAGAAGCAAGATGGGATAGTTAGTGGGATAATCCGTTTTTCGCTTTGTACATTCTTCTTCTGACCAAACAACATGGGAAGGGCTATCAGAGCGAGTATCGCGCGTAGAGCGCTTTTCTCGCGATTTCGGGCGCGCACAAGGTCACAGTGCCCAAGTACCTCTTCATCCGATCCGAGAAAAGCTCCCTTTGATGATAATAGGCATGCCTCCGACGTCCGCCCGCCAAATAGAGAGCATCTAACGAGAACGTTGCTTGACATATCCTGGCGTACTCAACGCTGTGCACGTTTCCGAGTCCTACAAGCTTTGGACGTCCCATGCCGTAGCCTTAGCTTCGGGTGGTATGGCAAAGATCTGATTGGACTGACACCAGGTTGGCTAAGGATCTTGGCCGCATGGATAGTCTCCCCGACTCGTCCTGATCCTAGAATGTTGGAAAGCCGCCCTGACAGGCTTGAACACATGGGGGATACGTCCTAGTTTGTCAATCCTCGCAGCTGAGCTGCTGGACGCATTCAATATCGTACCTCCGGAATGCGTACCACATGGTCAGAGTTATCGATGTGTTAGTAAGTGCTGTTGGAGCTCAGAGACATGACATCCCCGCTGCATATCCGCACTCCCATGTTCGAACAAGGTACCGTCTCAATCTTCTGGAAGCGAAGAGCGCTTCATAAAGATCATTGTAATCTTACAACGGTACCTTGTTGAAATTTAGAGATTCGGTGGGCGTCGTTCGGGAAGGTGGAGCAACGACAAGCGAGCACAGGATTAGAGATGCTGCGGACGATCAGGCAGATTTGGCGGATTTAAAACGCTGGAAAAAGACCACAGCCTGCTCAAATTTCGAAAATCGGCGATGGCAAAATGCTCCGATGTTCCCTTAATGTTCCCTGGCTGCATTAGACGAGGCTTCTTCTCGAACAAGTTCGGCTGTTCTGGATCCGTCGTCACTATTAAAGTTGATTCCAGGAGTAAATCCGAATTGTCTTACATATAGAGTTAATGTGGGGTAAAATTATCGGTAGAGGCTTCTGACCCGTGAGGTCCACGTAATGCTTAAATCTCGGGCAATTGCAGGACGATTGCAGGACGAATGCCCCATCTTGTTGTCGGTGGAGATGTAACGTAGTACTCACATGGCAGGAACACTTTCTAGGTTTCCATAAAGCGATGGATAGTTATATCATCGTCTTCTCGAAGCCATCCCAAAATGACCAAACTTAGTTATACGCTATGAATAGAGAATGCATAGGCAGGTTGCGCGCGGATACCCGTTCTAATGTCACTGAATCACACTTCTGTACTCACGCCTAACTCCCAGACGACGTCACCGCCACTTCGGTCCAGAATTGAGTTGATATTTCCCTTACTAGGCAGAGGTACACGACGGGATACAATTCAAAAGAGTGGTATATACAATTTGAAAGAGCGACAGGTAGTGTAGTACAATTCCACGATGTCAATCGGTAGTTGATTTCTATGGATAACTACATAGATAAATAAGTGCTATGGTAGCACACTAACGCCGGCCTCGGTTCCAAAGGGGGAGAAAAACGACGACTTATGCCACAAGACCATTTAGTGTACGGAAATACCGCCATCCCATGACCCGAGGGTAAGGAGAGGATGGCTAGAGAGGAGATTGCCTCTCAAAGGTAGGAACATCGAATCCAAGTATGTCAATCATAATGCCCACGACAACCACCAAAACAAGCCTACCAAACCAATAAGGTTGATACTCGGCAAAGGATTCAATCCGACAGCTCCATCAATCAGAGGAAGGGTCGAACCAATAGTGCCATTGAGACACGACAAAAGGCCATAATTCGTGTTGGAAGGAAGCGGTGAGTCGGCCGTCCCTTCTACGGCGTATGTCGCGGTGTTGTTGTAGCCGTCGAGAGTAAGGACAGCTGAGCTAGCCCGATAGTATTGGACAGCTTGTTCCGGCGCTATAAAGGTTTCGGAATCGCTAAACAAGGTGGGCCTGGCCGATGAATTACCACCACCATCGAGAAGGGAGCCGCAAGCTGCAACAACTTCAAGATTCATTAGGAGGACGGTATTATTGTCGGCAAGAAAGCGGAAGGTGGATGGCGTGTTTGGAGCGACTGAGGCCGAAGAGAAGACGGTGAACGCCATCGGTCCGCCTGGACGACTGGTGTTTGAAGGAGCGCCGTACTGTTCGCAGATTCCATTATTTAGATTAGGGTGCACTCGTCAATAGAAAGTCGGAGGAGATTCGTACCTCATGGTTGTTATGGAGGTACAAACCCGCTCCTGTTCCCGCACCGACTGATAGCGGCCAAGACAGGGGCCAGAAGAAAAATGGAAAGCCGCGACCAGAAGTGCCTCTACCCGTGACCCCAGGGTAACCGCTGCCATATGTTCTGGAACACGGAGGAAAAAGAGGCCGGTAAGCGACTCCGATTGATACCTAGGAGAGAAAGGACAAACCTAGTCCCGAAGATGTCATCTCTCACTCCACCACCTGCAACCCTGCCAGCGAACATATATCCCGCTGGTATTGTGGAAGCCACGCCAACGGTTTTTGTCCATTTGTTGCTGTTCGAGTTTGAAGACTTCCACACAACTTTCTTCTTCTTGGACGAAGAACTTGAAGTTTTGTACTTGGACGGCGAATACCAACTTGACGAACTCGAAGACTTGGAACTAGAGGAAGAACTCTTGCTTGAGCTGCTGGAGCTGCTGCTGGAGCTAGAACTAGAGCTCTTCCCACTAGATGATGACGAGGACGAGGACGAAGAAGAAGACGACGACGACGACGACGAGGAACTGGTCCTTCCTCCCCGACTGGTACTCCCTCTACCCCCTCCACCACCACCCTTCCGTCGCTCCAACCACCCGAGAATGCGATTGCTTCCTTCATCGCGCGAGCTGATGAAAGGAACGTACATCTTGAAGTCAAGATAGAGACGGGAGAAGGACCGGGAAGGTAAAAATGCCAGCAACCAGGTCAACCGCCCTTGAAGTAGGGATGGAACATCAACATGTCGACTGTCAATTCGATGTTTTTCACGAACGTCCGACCCAGCCAATCAAAATGCAGCGGCCAGCGCCCACAGGTCAATGCAGGGCACAGCTGTGGCGAAGTCCGACAGGTACGCCTTCCCAAAATTGACGCGTGCGGGCGGTGCTTGGCTGATCTGATCAATGGTGATTACCGCCTCGAGGCCGACACTGCCCCTGACGGAGTCGATCTCGTCCCGAACTCGGTCATACTTCGTACATGGTATACCATCATTTCGGAACATAGGATGTTCGACTTTCAGCGGAAGAAGGCTGTCAAGACGCAGCTAACGCTCATTGTGACCTCTCGGTCTCGTGAACGCTCTGCGGGTATCCAAGGAAGACAATCCTTGCTACCAGGCCATGTATATTTACACGATATCGGACGAAGGTTGAAAGCGATGATAATCAACCACATAAACCCGGAGTCCTTGGTTCGTCAGAGTCGGGTAGAGAAATCTCGCACCATCAATTAAGGGGGTCTTCTCCAGATAGGCCATTGGGAGGTTCAATGTAGACGTAGTAAGTGCCATTCCTCTCCGACTCTAGTGCCAATATCGTCCAAATCAACATGTGTCGACCTCTAGTTATGAATTATGAAGCATAGACTTCGTCGAAGCCTCAAAGCCTGTGATCTACTGTCTGTGTCCCTTCGCTTCTGGCTCTGGTTGTTGCTCAATCTAGACTTATAGTTCTTGTTTTGCATCATTCAAAATCTTCTTGTAGTCTCGCGATGAGGGTAACTATTCACTAAGAGTCAGTCCGTGTTCATAGCTTTCAAACCATGCAAAGGGAAAGCCTATACTGAGGGCGTCAGATATGATGTTCGATTATCCCCTTTGCAAGAGCCATTTCTGAGAACTCGAGTCGTGATAAAGTAGAACACAGGTGCTACAGGGAAAGAGAAGAATTTCGAAAAGAATGATAGTCAACCACTCGAATATAAGGCCCCTCACCCGTCACCGAAAAACACCAGGATCGACCAGACGCACCACACAACAACGTGTCATGCACCAACCGCGGAACCTCATAATCTTCGGCTTGTATCACCGTCGTCCTTGATTGACCTGAAAGATCGGGGCAGTCCTCTCCCGAAAGACAGCTCGGGGGCTCGACATAAGCGTAGTCAACGGAATACCTCGTCGTCGCTAGTGGCAGAATCGTTCCGGGCGCATATTCGGTCAAAAACTTGATACGCGAGCTTGTGAAGAACAGATATCGGTGAGGGAGGGCATGGTTGAATTGGTGATTGAGATGAATGTCGCCCTCCTGGCTGTCAACGTCAATACAATAACGAGACGCAGTGAGGTGGTGATAAAATGGCGAGCTAAGATAAGCGAAAAAGTCGAAATTCATCTGTCCAAGATGGTTCTGTAACCAAGGAGAGGGAGGAACGACGTCAACCAGGCCAGACAGACCTGGGTCATGTAATGGAACAGGTGGAAGTGGAAACATGAAATCCGGCGGGACGGAATCCAGTTCTGGAACGAGTACCATGCCGTTTCCACCAATGACTCTGTCTTGAGGTGGGACTCTCCATACTACAGCAGAGCCACGATATATGTAAGCGACGATATTCCCAGAGAAAAGCGCCTGTTACCGTTGAAAAAGGAATCAGGAAACCTAGGACAACGAGCTTAATTGAGGAACGCACCGCTAAAGGCAAGGTGTCCTCGTTCGGAGAACGGAATGGAACATGACAATAGCGTCCCTGAATGAAATCGCAGATCACGCCCGTCCGCTGATACCTGAGATATACAGAGTTATGCCGCATGTGGAACCCACACAAATTTGAGTTCGAGTCTCCCCCTTGAGCTGAACTGAAACTGAGCGCGCAAATCTTCATGAACGCTGCGCCCGGATCAGTTGGAACGATCTCATAGACCACAACACGGCTGGCGCTCTATATGAGCGTAAAGAAGGTTGAATGAGGAAGAGTCAGACGCACTCAGCAGCCTGTACGGCACCACCTGAGAACACAAGCCCAACCCTTAGCCGGGTTTCATCACTGTCAGCGCCTATAACCTCCCACCCCGTCCAGCCGATGTTGGTGAATTGCTTCTCTTCGGGACGTTCTTGGGCAACTATCAACGGGGATTCGAGTGGTTTGAGGCCAACTTGACCCAGATCAAAGAGAATAAGCGAATCTGAGCCATAAGCTAGGAGAAATCTTCCCCCTGGAACCAAGAACTGGCTACGAAAACTGTGGAGATGCATAGGAAAGATGGTACTTGAGAGTGGCGTGAATGTACTTCGACCGTCCAGTTCCCCGTCTTGCTGCCCTATACTGTTATGGTGGGCAGTGAGCATTTGACTCCATCGATGGGGGCCTAACGCCGCTCGAATGAGCTCGAGGACGCTCTTCTCATCGATTTTGCCATAAGAAGGAATAAAAAGCGCTCTTTCTGGACACATGGAGCGGAAGATGGACTCCCAAACTTCTCTTCGGGAAATCTGATCATGAAGAGCTCGACAAGTCTAAGCAGGGAGGCTAAATCAGATAAGGGACGCCTGTAGCTAATAAACGGCATACGTGACTCAGGGAAAGAATGTCTCGAGGGTCCGAGCAATAAGCGATCTCGAGCCAGAGTTCTGGAGGAATTTCCTCAACGTTAAGACATGTTTGCTGCCTCATTTCGAGATCCAATGATGGTCGTAGAGGTAAAGAGATAATGAAAATCCAGACTCCGAATCACGTTTCCCGAGATGACGGCATATGCGATAGGCACTGATAGTCACATCTTGGCACAGCGAGCCAAAGCAAACAATGATATTTTGAGCTGCATCTGCCAGTAAGACAAAAATAAAACCTATCCATCTAAGANCGCGACAGTAGAGAAACCGTCAAATAAACGATAGAAATCTGCCACCAAATACAGGCTCCCAGCGACTACGATCAGCTGCTGAACGCCGTCTGTCTCTTTGAAGCTCCCGTGATCATTAAACTTCGCAGCCCAATCCAAAGCCTCCTTCAAATGAACATTCGTATCCCCTTCACCTAGATGGACATCTCGAGACGGAGTCCAAGTAGGCGTCGCCAACTCGGAAGAAAGGATTTCTCGAACGGAAAGGGCTAGATGTGTTGGTGGAACAGGCCTAACCCAGGGCATGCCGGTAGGCGGCGTGAAAGTGACAAACGCAGTCGATATCGAAAAGGGAGGGGAAGATGTGGGGTCGGAAGTTGGGGTCAAAAGCGGTTCGAGGGTGTCCATCGGTTTCTTTGGCGGCGAGTGCGACAGTGCGAGAATGTAAGTGAAGTGGAGCTTCTTGCAATTGGTTGACGAAGGGGACAGTAAGGAGTCGATGTAGGTCTTTAGCGTCCGACTAGACGCAGGATTGTGTGCTCCGTCCACCAGAACGGGAATTCTCCTCCCTGAATCGGAGTATTCATGCCAGTTGAGCCGCCCTCGCCACTGTACATTCTCGATCCCCTTCTCCACGGCCTGCAATGTAATGAGTTTTCGTAAATCCAGACGAGGATCGTCAAGAGACAGCAGGGCTTGGACGATTCCCAGCACAGTGGAAAGGTTGTCGAGCTGATGTGCGCCATGAAGAGGAAGGACAGCGCGAATTGGGGTTGACGACAGCAATGGAATGGAGGCCTGAATCGTAGAACCTTTCGGTGGTCTGAATTCTCCTGAGTCCTCGAACACAAACGGGGCCTCCATCTCGGCTCTTTCAACCTTCACAGGCTCACACAGGTGTGCCCCGACCTCTTCCACTCTCCTCTTCACAGCCTGAGTCACTGCATTTTGATTGCTCCTACTCTGTGGACCCAACACAAACGGCTTGTCTTGACGAGCTATCCCAGCCTTCTCAGTTGCGATAGCTCCAACGGTGTTCCCCAGGAAGGCTTGATGGTCTAAATCGACCGCAGTCAAAGCCGAGACCAAGACGCACTCGGTATCGATGACGTTCGTAGCGTCCAGCCTCCCTCCCATGCCGACTTCCATCACCACGACATCCACCGCGGCTTGTTCGAAAAGCTGGAGAGCGGTCAGTGTCAAGATCTCGAATGGAGTCAACTTGGTTCCGTGTTCCTGGTCTGCCCGCAGAATGATGTTCCTGGCAGCCTCGTATGATGCTACAGATACGGGCTTTTGGTTTATAAGGATGCAGTCGGTAATGTGGACCAGGTGGGGTGAGTTGAATCGGCCTGTCGACAGGTGTCGTTGATTTGACGATGGCGAGGAGGATTCAGCCAGAATCGAAGAGACCAGAGCAGAAACAGATCCCTTCCCATTAGTCCCAGCAATATGGATAGTTGGCCTTGTATATCGGAGAGGGAGATGAGGCAGAAGTTTGTGCAGACGTGAAAGGGTCAGATCGATCGACATTTTGACGTGGTGGTTCGGGAAAGGAAGTGTTGATCGCCGAAGCGGGGCATTCAATCTGATCTTGATTGTAAATCTAATCCGGAGGGCGCCTGTCTTTAGCGCTTTCCCCATTCTCATTTACCCGGTATTTTTCCACTTAGAAACCCTCCTCATTCGTTCCAACGCCACTCATATTCAGAGAGCAGATAGATACACAAATCCCAGTATTAATAAGTGTTTTTTTCAGTGTTAAGCCATGGCCACAAAGGATGGGGAACTTGAAGACAACACTTAGCAGCTGATTAATCACCCTGAAGCTCAGGCTCCTGCTCATGATCACTCACTCACCGTCATGTACCAACAGTATAGTGAATCCGGAGATCCTACGGACGTGCGTGATTCTTTACGGCGAGTCTGGTGTACCGCCGGCGGGCTGGGTGTCCGACTCATCTGGAAGAGGGGTCTTGTATCGGAATGCACAGCTGTTGGGCGGCGGCAGCGGACATGATGCTGTCTGCCCTGTAGAATGAAGTCAATTTGAGCAACCACAATCAGGTATTGGCCACCAGGCTATCAAAAAGTAGCTGAGGACAGTGTGTATTACTTACTCGCATTCAGATCACCTATCCAATATTTCAGAGGTCAGCGATCTATACTATCGTAGAATGCCCAATTGCACGTACCATGCTGGAGAGCATTATCGGGTGCCGGCAGCGGAGCACCTACACAGTGCGTAGCGAGTAAGGAGAAGAAGACGAGAATTGTCAGGGCGTCGAAGCCGAGGTTGAGCATGGGGAGGATGCGCAGTGGGAGTGAGGACTTGGCGGTTGAGTTAAAACCTGTGTGTATTGAGTGCGGTTCTTTTTATACTCTCCTGGCTAAGACTCTGTGATCTGAAACGCTATCATTAGCATCAGCATCATCCGCGCCGTGGGGTTCATCTCTGAGTTCTTTGTTCAATTCAAAGAATGAGCTTCCAGCCGAATTAAAGGCGGAGACGACCATGATGGTCAGGAATGTACTGGGTCGCTGCTCAAGCCCCGTCACTAGGAAAAAGGTATCTATCACAGAGAACCAGAACAAGAAGAAAGTTTTTATGCCGCGAAGGGCTTTGAATGAATGGAAGACGAAATATTCACGTACAAATTGAGATCTCATCAGAAGAACAAAGAATCCAGAATCCATGTTAAACTTTGTGATTTTGTTCTCCTGATCATGTCATTCCCCTCTCAAAAATCTGCTGTTCACCTGGGAGTCGGAAGACTTCGAGAGCTTTGACTCGAATACATCGCGGAGTGACTCCGAGAGCCACCAATACCACCAGCACGATAATAACGGTGATGTCATTGACTTGGAGTTTCGCGCAGCTGCAAAGGTTGGCTCTTACAAAGGATAATCCGATTAAGCTCCCCAATTAACTCGAAAAGGTTCACTTGATTATTCAGGCGATTCGACGACTATTCAAACAGGAGTTAGAAGACGCCGGAGACATCGGGTCACCTCCGTCTTCTTTGATCAAAAAGACTGGCTCCAAGGTCGTCACCCCAGATGCGAAGGGGTCAAAGTTGAATCGAATTTGATCGATCAATTAGCCTGGTTATTGCACTGCAGCATGACCGCCCATTGCCACTTGAATAGAGCCGGGCGATACAATACAACTAAGCCGAACTAGATTGAACGGTGAGATAGATAGATATATTACATTCAGCCGACGAGTAATCAAGCAAAGGGGTCACTCAAGATAGATACACAGTCCGTCCATCCTTTGCCTCTGAAGACATACAGTATAACCTCAAGGAAACAAACTCACAAAATTGTTCCTCATAGCCTGATGAATCAATCAAATAATTTTCTCGAAAATCCTCCTGTTCGGGTGCATGGTGAGGGGAATAGGTTCAAGACGAGACGTTCAGCTCAACCCTGCTCATCCACTGATCAACCCAAGTACTAGTATGCATACATGAACTTTGTATGTACGGCTGGATGCGAATCGTCAACATTGAATTCCTTCTGGACTCTTGACTTAGCGGTGATGTGCGGTGATGTTTCTCATTCAGGGGAGATTCAAAGGTCGTTAAGAACTCGGAGCGACGGAGGAGTCACGAACATCATGACAGTGATGATATCCATCAGTGCTTAAAAATCCGGAGCACAGTCAGTGTCAAGATCTCGAATGGGTTCAACTTGGTTAATGTGGACCAGGTGAGGTGAGTTGAGCGAGCCCATTGACAGCCTGTGTTGTCTCGCTGACGATGGCGAGGAGGATTCAGCCAAAATCGAAAAGACTAGAGCAGACACAGATCCTTTTCCACTAGTCCCAGCAATATAGATTTTTGGCCGTGTGTACCGGAGAAGGAGATGAGGCATAGTCGGGTGTAAATGCGAAAGAGACAGGTCAATAGACATTTTGACGTCGTGGGTCGGGAAAGGATAGCTTGATCGCCGAAGCTGGCCGATAATTCTTAGTATCTTGATCTAATCAGCAAGGCGCTTGTCTTTAGCGCTCTGTACACCCCTAGTAAGCCGTAATTTTCCACTGAAGCCTTACTAATTCGTTCTAGCAACACCAATATCCAGAAATCAGATAGATATAAATTGCAATACCAACAAGGATTCTTCTCAGCGTTAAATCTAGGCCAAAACTAAAAGACAAAGGATGGGGGAAAGATACTGCCAATCAATCGTCTTGAAGTTTGCTTCCACTCATGATCACTCACCCTTGTACGGATAGACTAGATCCAGAGATAAGCCGGCTGTGCACAATGCTTTACATAGAAGTTCCCAGCGCACTATCGCCAGGCTGCGTATCCGACTCTTTCGGGAGTGGGTTCTTGTATCGGAACGCTTGCCCCCCGCAGACGACGTCCTGACATGGGAGTCCCGGGTCTGTGAGATGTTAGGTGAAGAGAGAAAACCAAACGTCAGGTATCGGAAAGTGCGCTACGGAACAAGTGACCGAAGGAAGCACATATTACTTACCCACAACTATATCTACTCCAACGGGCATTAATATATAGGAGGTTAGCAATATCTCCTGTATAAGTCCTGTTGCACGTACTGGGTTTGAGAGTCTTGTCAATTGCTGCGACTGGGGCACCTGTACAGTGCGGAACGAGTAAGGAGAAGAAGATGAGACTTGTCAAAGCGTTGAAGCCAAAGTGGAGCATCAGGAGGATGTAGAAGGGGAGACTTTATGGTACCTGGCTGCTCTTGTATGGAGACAAGAAGTTGGATTTGGTCAATGGACGTGTGTGTGTTGGGTCCCGTTGATTTTATACTTCCCTGGCAAAGACACTTGGAGCTGATCACTATCGCTGTGGGACTCGTCCCTGAGTACTCTGTTCAATCGTGCGCTTCCAGCCGAGCTAAAGACGACGACGATTATTGTCAGGGATATATTGAATCGCTACTCCATAGCCATCACGCAAACAAGGGAATCAATCATTTATCCTGATCAGCTCGTCGACGTTGCCGTCCACTGCATCCAACCGTGCACCCCGTGGAAGGTTCCACCCGTCCCTTGAGCATCGCGCAACTCAAGGTAATCCAGGGGTGTGTATGAAAACTCCCAGAGCCGATTAGGTACTAACGCCAGCTTGGCGCAGCATCCTCAGATGGGGAGAGAGCCTGCCCCTTTAAGTTTATGAGTTTCAAGATCCTCAATCGATTTTATAAGGCCTTCTTTCTTTGTGAGCCTCGTCTTCGATCTCCTGATTCAATCTCCGCGTTCGCTCAATCTGGCCCGGGTGTGAAGGCCCCAAAAAATTCAAATAACTGTTGGTATGCATTGAATGATCTACAGTAGGTTACTTGATACTAGTGGACATGCTGGGAAGAGTCCAACAATAATGATACGATGATGTTCTACAACATATGCCAATGCAAGATGCCAAAATGATGCGACAACGATAACAAAGTCGTAAATGCGAAAAAGGGGGCCGGGTGAGGCAGTCGAAAGTCGAAGGGATTCCAAACATTAGGCCTAAAGGCAATAGAAGGTCGAAAAGTGATGGAGGGGCGTGCTGTAATGAGGATGTCGAATGAATCATGGCTTCAAGAATTCTGCAAACACCATCAACACGAGCCCGAGGGAGAAGAAGATGGAAAGACTGACCATAGCAAGTTAAGATGCCGTCAAGAAAAGGCATCTAGGCAATGGTGCAGTATCCACCGCTGCCAGAGCTACCATCACCTTCAAAGTCGGCGGGGATGTCCTTGTTGAAGACGACACAGTAGCCGCCCGATCCCGAGCTGCCGTCTCCCTCCTTGTCGGCGGGAATATCCTTGGCGAAGATGACGCAGTATCCGCCAGAGCCAGAGGGGCCGCTTCCCTCAGCATCGGTGGGGATGTGAGTGGGCTTGATAGTGGTGAAGGAGTCCATTGATGATGAGAGTGATTGAGTAGTAGTAGTGCTCCCAAGAAGAGACTGCTGTAGTCGATGAGGCTCAGTGAAGAACTGGGGAATCAGATTGGAAGCCAGGCTGCTCTTTATACCCTCGAAGACCAGGAGTTCCACGTTGAGACTCTCCCGACCTTTCGCTGGATATCTCCTCCGCTGAACACCTTGATTTAATTTGATAGATCGCGAATGAATGAGATTCAAAGGGCACGGTCCTGCGCAACAATTATCGATGCGATTTTCATTGGCCGGTGATGGAGTAGAACATTCAACACTGTCCCTGGTCGGGCGCGTGCAGAGATTGTTCCCGACAACAATAAACATTGGATCTGTCCATCAGTCAGGCGTGATTAAGGGTTAGAGCGACATCGTTTGCACGAAATCCTGGACCGTCGTAGTCGCTTTCCATTTTCACCATCCGTTTATTGTCCTCCAGCGTCCTACGGAATTACCCGGAATGGGCGTCTAGCTTGGCCGTCCAAAGTGGACAATAAGAGCGGGAGTCACCAGGAACCGGGGCCGTCTAGCGTGGCTAAGCGCCTACGTCACCGTTTGGGCACTCAAGGAAGACGAGAGAAAATCCCTTGCTTTGCCGTTGCGCTATCAACACTCGAAGATCCATCCGGATCAGCTTGACTCTTCAACTTGATCGATCTCGCAAGGAGGCCGGTAGTGTCTCTAGAAGTTCATAGCACAATTCAAGAAGGCCTCCCCCCCCTCTGGCAATGTTCAATTGTTCATAAAATACGACAAAAGACGACGGCCAACTGAATTCAATTCAATTGGATAGATCTGGAAGCAAAGGTTACCTGTGAGTTGAGTCGTGTTTCGCTAAGGCAATCGGATATGGGCCCGACCTTCCAAGTATAGTATAGCTTGTACCCGTCTGCGTCTATTGTATGCGTCGAATATTGCTGTGTTTCACCCGCTGTATCTGCACAAGCGGGGATCGCCGGTATGCTGTTTTGGACAAAAAAACACAAAATGAATATCTTGCGGGAGCGAAAGCTGTGGGCAGGTAGAGCATTTGTGAAGGCCTGTTGCCTCTCAGTCGCTCAGAGTCTCCTTGAAAGTACGGCGACGCAGCGACGATTTTGACCCTTCTTAAATCCTTGGCTAATCTGTGACTGGCCAAAGATAGCGTGCTCGCACTTTGCCATCATTTTCAAGGCCAAGGAACTAACTCAGGACCATCGTAGCGCACAGCATACTCCCAAAGGCTCGCATCTCATGGACATCACCTGTTGGACAATGAGACTTTGACTGACTATGATGTTCAGTCAAGTGCGATGATAGTTAGAGAGGGGAAAAGCTCGTCATTTACCTCACCCGCCCACTGCCACTGGCGTTTCGACGAAAGGTTTTGGCCATCTCTCCAGCTGTTCCTGCGAAGACGACCTCTCAAGGACAGACCTTGGATGCTTTGCATCGTGGTGCTCTAAGAGAGGCTATTACGGCTCTAGGAGTGTCCTTCTGCTGGAAAGTAGAACGAGTCTGATTTGATTTTACGTTTGAAGAAAAACCCGTTGTAGGCCCTGAGGATCATTGAAGCGCGAACGTCCTTTATCACGTACGTACATCCAGTTGCGACTTGCACTCCCTCTTGACTGACACTGCGAATGTATCTCTTATCATCAGATGCCAACGACAAGCGGTGACTGGTGATGCCGAGAAAGTATGCAGTTGAATTAGAGGCGAACAGATAAGATCAGACGCCAAAAAATCTAATCTTTTTTTGATTTGATTCTAATCACTAAAGCGCTTATCCTTAGCGCTTTCTCCATTCTCATCAAGCCGTATTTTTTCCACTGAAGCTTTACTAGTCCGCTCTAGCAACACTGATATGCCGACTTCTACTTAGATAGATACAAAATGCGACACCAATTTGTTCTTCTCATCGTTGAATCTTGGCCACAACTAAGAGACAAAGGACGGGGAAAAGATAAATAGTCAATCAATCGTCTTGAAGTTTGCTTCCGCTTATGATCACCCACTCACAGTCGTACGGGTATGTTCAATTCAGAGATACACCGGTCGTACACGAAGCTTTACATTGAAGTCCCCAGCGTACTATCACCAGGCTGCGTATCCGACTCTTTCGGGAGTGGGTTCTTATACCGGAACCCGTGCCCCCAGCAGGGTTCCCTCGGACACGGGAGTGGTGGATCTATAGAATGTCGGGGGAAGAGAGTGAAGCAAATTTCCGATATCAGCCGTTGCGCGACGCAACAAGTGGCTATAGGAAGCACGTATCACTCACCCACGATTATACCTATTCCAACGGGCATTGATATATAGGATGTTAGCGATATCTAGTATGGAGGACCTATTCCGCGTACCGGGCTTGGGGACCTCGTCGGCTGCCGCCGCTGGAGCACCTATACAGTGCGGAACGATTAGGGAGCAAAAGGCGAGAATCGTCAAAGCGTTGAAGCCGAAGTAGAGCATCAGGAGGATGCAGGAGTGGAGACTTTATTATGAACTTGGCTGCTCTTGTACTAAGACAAGAAGTTGGATTTGGTTAATGTAGGTGTATTCTTTTAGTACACTTCATTTTATACTCCTCTGGTAAAGGCGCTTGGAGCTGATCATTATCGCTGTGAGATTTGTCCCTGAGTACTGTGTTCAAATCGTGCGCTTCCAGCCGGGTTAGAGACGACGATGATTGTCAGGAATGTATTGGGTTGCTACTCCACACCCATCACTAGGACGAGGCTAGTGATCATATATCCTGATCAAGACGAAAGCTCTGAGCGGGGCACAAGGTTCTCTGAATAGCGTACTAATTAAGGTCTAATCAGAAGGGGAAGGCACCCAGAATACAGATTGGGTTTTGACGTTTTCGTTCTGCTTGATCATGTCACTCTCCACTTAACGGCTATCCATTCATCCAGAACTTTGAGATCTTTGACCCGAGTACAGCGCTGGGCGACTCGGGGGCGACCACTACCATCATGGTGACTCGGATGAGCATCGTGTCTTCCTTTAGTTTCGACAACGATCGTGGTGGGGTTTCCTGAATTTGTGAAGATAGTACATATTTCTATCCGAGGATTATCCGTTAAACGCTCCCAAACTCGTTTTCCAAAACTCTTTTGATTGATTCATACAATTCGACTATAAGTAGAACTAGTTGTCGCGCTGATTGGGACGTCGCTTAGTCGGGAGAGGATGGCAAGTGAGACTACTACGGAGACCCGGGGCAAATGGGACCACCTCCCAACTGTCTTCTCGTTAACCAAGACTGATTCAAGGACGTCAACCCAGGGGGCCTCGAGTCGAATTGCATATAATCAATAGATTCGTGTTGTCTCCACTGGCGGAGAAATATTACGCATAACCTCGAAGAGATCAAATCAGAGGTAGCATAATATAATAGTCGATTTTCATAGCCTCACCCACCGTCTGAATCATGTAGCCTAACTCTCATTCGTAGATACAGAGGCACCGACTGCTTCGGCCGCAGTGGTCGAGCGATACGACAAAACTAGCCAAACCGGATTGATCGGAGAGAGATATACTGTACATCCAACAATTGGCCGAATACTGGATACTTGAGAAAAGGTACATTGGATAGAGTAGGATATAAAGACAGATATTACACTACACAAACAGAAATTAAACTTCTCAACAGACATAATGACGCCGACGCGATATACTAGTTACTATACAAACAGACACACAAATATACCTTCCAAAAGACTCCGGCAATCTCCTCTTCCCCGCACCCCTACCTCCGTCCGTCCACATCTCAGATCGAAGTACCAGCCACAACCTCGTCCGCACGCGCACCCACACCCTGCGGCGAACTCGAAGCAGCAGCAGCAGGGTACATATGGATCGCAACGATCGGTTTCACCCTCGGCAAGGGTAAGGGTAGCGGTAAAGGCAGCGGCAGCGGCTGGTGCTGAGGCACCGCAGGCGTACCCAAATCCGGCATCGAATTTGGCGAAGAAGCCGAGGGGTGGAGAAGAGGTGCCTCGCCCCATCCATTCGCGTACCCCTTGCCGTAAGCGGAATCGCGATTATGTGGAGGGAAGGAGGACGACGCCGATAACCTCGTCCTTGTCGGCGTCCGCATCGTGTTCGTTGGAGGAGTGGTTGGAGGATCCAGTGGAGAGATGTGAGAAGGAGGGAGCGCCGATGTTGACTTTTGAGGAGATGCGGAGCCTAGGCTGGTAGTGCTGTAACACGAGCCCTCACTAACGCTCATGATGGAGATCGGTCTTTCTTCCCCGTTCTCACTTTCATCTGCTCCTCCAGCACTCAATGCGTCTCGATTTCCCGTCCCCGCACCAAGAGGGACAGCTAAATGGGTCGAACTCGGAACCACCGGTCGAGGAGTCTGGGGGGNTATGTGCAAGTGGAGATCCTGGACTAGGGGGTTGAATCCGATTCTGCATCTGCACCTGCGTTGATACCGGCGCATCCACACGAGGCAACCTTGGAGAAGAAAGAGATCTAGCTACGCGCGAACTCGGGCTCGGAGGCGGGTACGACCTCGACTGCGCGATCACCGGCGACGAAGACGCAATGCCAAGGAGAGGAGAGGATGGTACGGGTGGGAGGAGGGTGCGGCGGGGGACTGCTGGGAAGTCGAGCGTTAGGTCTCTGGCGCCGCTGACAGTTGGCGATGGTGGAGGAGGGGACGGTGTTAGCCTCCCTCCTGTGGGCAATAACGGGAGGGTGATGGACCTGTTAGGCATGATCGGTGAAGGTGGGTACGGACGAGAGGACAAGGGAGATCGAGAAGGGGACGGAGAACGCTGGGAGTAGCGGCTTGCGCTGCTGACGTTGCGGAGTCTGCTCGAGGAATGAGATTCGGTACTTCCGGGAGGAGGTGGTGGGGACCTGTTGCCTCCTATCCCTACTCGCGGTCCTAGTCCTGGCGACAGACTGGGGCTATTCCAACCACCTCTGTCGTACTCTGGCGCAGTGGGAGTGCTAGGGTGAGACACGTACACCGGGGGAGGTGGAGAGAGCAGGGAGGCAGAGCCGGTGGAAGAAGAGTTGCTGGTGGTTACGCGCACGGCGACTGGGCTTGTGCTAAAGGATCGGGTGTTGAGGGTCAGAGGGTGTGGACGGGTTGAGGTTCTTCGTCCTTCTACGACGCCCACGCTTGGTCCAGCTATGGCGCCTGGATGCCTCGTTGCAGTAGTACCGGGAGAGTGGTACTGCCGGAAGGGATGGGGAGGGTACAAGTTTGATTTGGTAGAAGACGATCCGTGCGTCTGGGAGGTGGTCGTATGCTGGGAGTCGTCCGAGTGCGCATGACCAGCAGCGGATTCGAGGTCCGGATGGCGCTGCGTCCTCGACAGCCATCTGTTGATGTACCCAGTACGTTTTCTGTGGCGAAAGGCCTTTTGGGTGGAGTAGGGAGCGACAATGCTGGGATCTCGGATGACTGGAGAGAGAAAGATGTAGAGATACCCCGCAAAAAGGGATGCGCTTATGAGAAGCGCGAGGACTGGGGACGTTAGTATCGGGGAACAACGAGCACCGGAAGGACGTACTGATGGGTAGACTCATCGATAGCACCCGGGGATTGCGCAGAACCAGCTACTAGAGGTAGTGGAGGCGGACAAGGCAGGGTGGATGACCAGTATCGGATTCGAGCCCAGACGGGCGGGCTGGCTGACGGCCATGTTAAGAATCCCCCGCCAGGCATGGGCGACTTGGCTATGCACTTGCTCCGTGCAAAAGACGCCCCGTCGCGCTCGCGTCTCGGCTAACACGGTCTCGTGATGCAGGTCCCGTGACGCCGGAAAACGCGTTGTCCTCGTTGTGTCCGAAATCGGCAACGTTGGTTTCCTTCCTCGCTCTCCAGTCAGCCAGCCAGTGGCTCCCTCCTTTATTATTCGACAACGACAGCAACGGCGTTAGGCCTTCACGACAGCGACAAAACGACATACGATTATGTATTCCTCCCATGCGTACAACAGGATGCCACCCCAACCCCCCNGCGGGTCCGTCCAGCAAACGGTACCCCCTGGCCAACGCAGTCAACCACCACGCCCTCAACCAGCACCCCCACTATAATCCGATGCAGCAGCAGCAGCTGAAGCAGCACAACCCCCCCGACCCCGCCTCCCAAGGCGGTCCCCCCACAGGAGGGTGCAAAGGCACCCTCGTCACCGCCTCTGCCCAGGCAGAACAGCAAGACCCGTCCGCCGTCCCCGCCCAAGGTCATCAGTGACAAGGGCGGACGCCTGTTCTTCAACCGCGTTGGCTTCCTTGGAGAGGTGCGTTGTCGCGTTCCGCTGGCGTGCGGGGGATGACTGATGCGATGCCGTTATGTTTAAAGGGAGGTTTCGCGCGTGTCTACGAAGTCCAGGATCCGAGGGGGACTCGTCTGGCGTGCAAAGTAGTCACCAAGTCGGCCTTGAAGACCAAGAAGGCGAAAACCAAGGTCCGTAGACGCTCCGTCTCTTTATCGCCGCATCGCTCATCCTCTGCAGCTCTACGCTGAAATCAAAATCCACCGCTCCCTCGACCACCCCAACATCGTCACCTTTCAAGACTGCTTTGAGGACGACGACAATGTCTACATCACCCTTGACCTCTGCCGTTCAGGCTCCCTCATGGACCTGCTCCGCCGTCGTCGACGGTTCACTGAAGCAGAAACCCGCTTCTTCATGGTGCAGCTCATCGGTGCCTGCCACTATATGCACACCCACCAAGTCATCCACCGTGATCTCAAACTCGGCAACCTCTTTCTCGACCACAACATGAACGTCCAGGTCGGAGATTTCGGGTTGGCTGCCCTCATTGAGAACCCTGGCGAGAGGAAAAAGACGATTTGCGGAACGCCAAACTATATCGCGCCAGAGGTGCTGTTTGATACGGCCAATGGGCACAGTTTCGAGGTTGACGTGTGGAGTATTGGAGTTATACTCTATACGCTCGTTATCGGACGACCACCGTTCCAGACCAAGGAGGTCAAGGAGATTTACAAGTGCGTATCCCCTCTCGTAGTCGTATTCGCTCTTGCTAACCACCTCTCCCCGCCAGGCGAATCCGCGACAACGAATACGACTTTCCGACCGACCGAAGCTGCTCATCCGCCGTCAAGCACCTTATCCAACAAATCCTCACACCCGATCCTTCGGAACGTCCTACCTTGCACGAAATCATCGAACACCCGTTCTTTACCCAAGGTCCTGTACCTGCGTATGTGCCCCAGAGCGCACACGATGGGCCACCGGATTTCAAGAATATCAGCAGGCGGGAGAGCGAGGCCAACTTGAAGAGGTTGAGGAGGAGCGCGTGGTTGGACGACGATGGGTCCGAATTCGGTGTAACTGCTCGAGCCACCCAACGCCATCAGCAACAGCAACAAGAGTACCAGCAGCAGCAACAGCAGCAGCAGAACGCGGCTGATGCAGCGAGAGGAGACGGACGAGAAGGGAGGGAAGGAGGAAGGAGAGGGTCGAATAACATCACGACGAGCATCGCGCAGCAGGAGAAGGAGTTCCAGAAGGCTGTTCAGCCTGGATCGCCGATTTCTGCGCTGTTGAGCTCGGCGAGGCAGCCTTTGCTCGTTGGGCCGTCGTCGACGGGTCCCCTCACCCATCGCGAGTCGCCTCTGCTCCGGAAGCTCCAAGCTGCTGCACCTGGAGCGAACCCGCATGCGCGAGGGCAGGTGGGAGAGAGTCCTCTGGGACGGAGGAGCGTTACTCGAGGAGCGGATGGCGTCGTTAAAGTGAGCAAACGGCCTGATGCCGTAGCGGGAGAAGGCGAGGACGAGGAGGAAGACGAGGAAGAGGTGGAGGCGAGGCAGAGGAAGAAGGAGCTCGAGCAGCAGAAGGCGAGGATTGTAGCGCAGATGGCGCCTGTCAAGGAGGAGGATGAGGAGGATGATGCGGAGGAGATGGAGGAGGACGCGGAGGAGCAAGAGGCTCCTGCGCCGCCGCCGAAACCTGTTTATCGACATGGGCATCAGAGGACGGGGTCGACGCAGCACCTTCAGGAGAGGGAGAATTTGGCTCCGGGGTCGACGGTTAGGATGGTGCAGTCCCGGCAGGTGGGTGTGAAGGCTAGCGCGAGCACGACGAGGTTGCCGAGTAGTGGGGTTGTTGGGCAGCGCGAACGCGAACGGGAGCGTGAACAGAGGGAGTCTAAGGAGAAGGAGAAGGAGAGTAGGGAAAGCAAGGAAAAGGACTCGGCGCCTGCGCTCAAGCTTAACGGATTCGACGCGGCGGCTCAGACTCTCACCCTGGCCTTTGAAGCGAAGGCTGCTGGACGTGTTCTCCGTCCGTTGCGCGTCAACTCTGACGGCGAGCTCGTCGAAGCGCAGGGAGATGGCGATGTTGAAGAGGATGAAATCCCCGACGAGAAGGTGTTTATCGTGAGCTGGGTTGATTATTGCAACAAGTATGGGATGGGGTATGCGTTGACGGATGGGAGTGTTGGTGTGCATTTCAATGATAGTACGAGTTTGGTGTTGAGTGGGGATAAGCAGTGAGTTTTCTTTCTTTCCTTCGTATCTTGGGGGTTGTCGCTCGTTTGGACTTTCCCCCTGGATTTTTGAAAATTGGTTTTGGGGTTATCCTTTTCCGCGCATCGATGCTTACGCCTCTCCTCTTTCCTTCAGGCATTTCGACTACATCGCCTCCCGTCGTGGAGGGTCGATATACGTCCGGAAATCGTACACCACCAGCGAGTACCCCGAAGAGCTCAAGTCCAAGGTCTACCTGCTCAAGCACTTTGAAAAGTACATCATGGAGCGATTGTATGGGGAGTATGAGTATACCTTTGTGGATACGGAGAGGAAGAAGGGGATGGACTGGGTGCAGAAGTATTTGAGGATGAAGCATGTTATTGTGTTTAAGCTGAGTCATGATGTTTTGCAGGTGAGTTCTTCCCTTCCTTCCTCCGTCCCCTCTCCAGTGGAACGATGATGCTAACGATCCGATTTACTCCTTTCTACAGTTCAACTTCTACGACCACTCCAAACTAATCCTATCCTCCCAAGGCCAACTCGTCACCCACATCGACAAGCACTACCGCATGACCCGGTGGAAGCTCCGGGATATTATGAGCTTTGCTCTCAACCCGCCCTCGAACGCTGACCAGGAGCAACTCAAGTTCAACCAGAGACTCGTGGATAAGCTCAAGTATTGCAAGGAGGTGTTGCTCAGCATTAAGAATGCGAGCGCCTCCGGCACCGGGGAGGAGGGGCAGGAAGGAGGTCCGATGGAACTGGAGCGACCACAGCCGGCCCAGGGAGGGAGAGCTGAGCAGGCTCCACCTGCTAGGGTGCCGCCTCAGCAGACTACGCTGGGGAGGAGTAGGCATGCAGGGTCCAAGATGTCGTTACGATGAAGAGTTTATTCTCTCTCGTGTGCATCGTTTGACCCACTTGCCTCTCTTTCCTTTCGTCTATCGTTCTCGGCCCGCGTTGGTTGGCTGTGATAGGTGGCCAACGAATTGCTAGCCTCGACTCTCCTTTTCGCAACGCAACGTTACTTCATGATTCTGTTTTCGTGCCGCTTTCTTCATCCCACACTCGCTATCGCTATCGCTCCTTTAGAATCTCCCGCTCGCTATCGTACTTTTCATCCTCTTCCGCTTGCTGTCTCTCGTTTTCCGTGTAGGATTAGACTCTGGCTCGGCGTTTTGTGACTGTTTCCTTCTCCTTTCCAATAACTCTCTTCTTTCTCGCTCGTCGCTTATTCTTTGCAATTCCTTTCTATTTATGTGTCGTTGTCGTCGTCATCATCATCACGAATCCGGTCCATCCAAACTTTCTGAGTCTCCAAGTTTATTATCGTAGTCGTATGCTACATCCACGCATAGGTACCATGCATTGATTGACTCTGCGCTCTCTATGTATCTGTTTCTCGGGATTCTTAGCACTCAGTTCTAGCTACCTACTTCCTTAGGTTTTAACTCTAATTATGTGAATGAGATCAAGCTTCTGATTTGGTGTTGCCCACGTTTGAGTCGAAGCCCCAGGGATATCCGCACGGAAGTGGCTAATAGATATTGGTGTGGTTGATGGTCAAAGCCACAACGACACATTGGGCAGGACAGTGGCTTGGCGCCTCTCAAAGCACCTGTGGTTCGCGCTCGGACTATGCTGGAACCCGGTTCCAAGCCACCATCCATGTGCAGGTATATATACCTCCCTGAGGGGTCGTTGGGATTCCAGCAAAGCGAAGCACCCGATTGCCAACACAGGACTCGAACAGTCGTACCCGTCTACAACAGCATTCCTACACGATGACGAACTTGCGAGACGTCCAGAGCTCTTCTGCCAAGGCCCAAAAGCTCTGTACTGAGACGGCTCACCTTTACCTTGTGAACATCGGCGGTCCTAACGCTCCAAGATCCGCCCTTGCTACCTCTTGGTCTCTACTGCTCATCGACAACCTCCAGCCTGAGAAAGCAACGCTCCACTCACTCGGTTTTACCAGGCCCCAAACCTCTCAAATTCATCGGTTGAAAAATAGCTTTCTGTACAACGGCGCCGGTTTGAGCCTGACGAACGATGTCCAGATGCTGTTGTCTCCTTCAATGGAGATCGACTTGACCAAGTATGCTGGTGGAGCGGCTACCAGCGGCGCTGAGAACGTCAACTCTGCTTCTGCCTTGCTGGAGCACCTTATCAAACGGGCACTCCCATTGTCTTCGCTCCTCCCGCCTCCTCCTGCCGATTCTTTTGATGCCTTCGAACCCGACTTTGACTCCAAGCGCGGGATACTCTCCCCTGGGTGTGTCATTTTGTCTTATTGCCATGTTGGTACCTTGTCTCAGGATGGTGGGTTGACGTCCGAAAGCTTCCGCCAATGCCTCTCGAATGCCCTGTTTGCAGTGCTCGACAAGCCGTCGAACTACTCTCGCGGCCCTGGCGCCAAACCCCACTCAGCCAACGTAGACAGAGACTTGGAGCTCTGGGCAACGCAGGAATGGGCTGTCCGAGCGATCAGCGGAGTTAGGAGTTCCTTCAAGTTCGACCTCTTATCTGAGATCCCAAGCTTGGTTGATGGTTCTGCACCGGTCAAAAAGTATATTGGGAAGGTGCTTGATGCTCGTAGGGTGGACATGGTGTAGAGAATTTGTGTTTGGAATTAAAAAGGACCTGCCTGGTGAAGCTGAACCCTATCTGCATATTCTCAATTTCATTGTCAGACTATCACGAGTTTGCCCATAAGTTATTTTCTTTCTTATGTGAACACTTTGAATTAGTTTCCTCAATTATCTCCAAATACCCTAACGATTGACTGCGTCTCGTCGCCAGATTATTCGAGTCAAGCTTTTCCAAACAACTTGGGAGGTTAAATGGTGCTATTCTTGGATAGATAGTCTCACTAAATCCCCGGAGGAACCCTATTACGGGTGGTTGTCACCGTCAAAACTGGAGATTTGTGGGGCTTATCACCATCATCATCATGATCGTCGTGGCTCCCCTACGAACCCGTACTCTGGATCGAGTGAAAGTTCCCGAAGTCTCCTGAGTGAACGAACGAATGTTTGTTGAGTGACGGGTGCCCTACTCGGAACCATCGGAGAACGCTGAGCTTCTTGATCATAATATGAGACCGACATTATCCTCCTAAGCGCCGATTGACCATCATCGCCATCGTTGCCTTTCACCCGGCTGGAACTACAGTGTCACCATAGGAGTTGATAGAACTCAGGAATGGATCCTGAGAATCATTCACCCCACGTAAATACATGCAATCGACGCCTTATAGTATAAAATAAGTGCCGAGAAACTCGACTTGTCCAGTGCACATGGCAAAAGCAACCACTCATTACTTCAAGCTTTCGTGACAATAAGCTTGCTCCAATTCGATTTCGGCTTCTCTTCTTTGACCCGAATGATTCTAACTCCCTGTTTATTACTCGCTCAATTCGGTACGGCGCACGAGTCCGCAGCCCACGATTCTTCCCTCGAGTACGCTAGGTGCTAGTACGCTCTCCAATTATAATTAGTTGTTTTATCGTTCACTTTCTATATTGCTCTCTCTCGCCGGACGTGAACACAGGCAATCTAAGCGCAAGTAAGTCTAGATCTAGTATCCCCGCTATATATTACTTGGGAAGCACACCCGACGGTGACCGACCACAGGGCAATATGTTTTCCGATACAAGAACCCGGCCTTGGACGCGACGGCCCAGCCTGTTGCCACGGGGACTGTGTAAAGCCCAGTGCCTCTGAGTCTACTTCCAACAGTTTAGGCTCCATGACGGTGAGTGGTCCTCACATGGGTGGGAGTAATATTCAAGACGATTGCTTGAAGAATTAGGTTATGAAAAGCGACTTTTCTAGCAAGCTTTGCTTCACTTCTTTCGGGATTGTACAGTGGGCAGACTGTTAGGATAGACCATGATTTTAGCTGAAGTGTCTACCTGTTCTCGATTGTTCGTTCGTTAGATGTACAGAGGTAATTTCATTGATCTATCGCGAGTCTGCCTTCTCGCTTTCGTTGTTGAATTAGTCTTTCGATCCCTGGATTCCGCAGCAATCATTCGCAAGATTTGACTGTGAAGAAAGTTCGAGTCAATTCGTATCACGAGACATGAAAGCGCGCCAAGATGCAAGTTGCCGCCTCTTGTTTGCAAGTCTTCAAGATTCGAGATCAAGAGGGTGGCAGTGCCTAACCGATTAGATCAAATCGAGATTAGATTAGATTACTCGTTCTAAACATGCACCCTGAACCACCATGTCTAGCTGTCAATCGACCTGGCCAGCCCTCTCACATCTGCACCAACTTCTACTTCTTTTCCTCTCCGATAGATACGGCCAATTATTCATGTTGGTGAGACCAATGGAAAAGGACCCGTCCCCGTCCTGGTCTCGGTTCCGCTCAATGCTCATGGTCATCGACACGACTCTCGATAGGGCTGATTCAAATCGCCCTACCTGGTCCACATAGCTGACTGTATACTCATACACTACCAACCCATCCTTTTGGCATCATACAAGGCTACCAGGTGCGCCTTTCTCCGGGTATGTGGGTAGGCCAAGAATATGGAACCAGATTGGCATCCTTTGAAGTCTTGACGCTTACCACGCTCCAGCGTTTCGAATAAGCCGCGCAGTGGATATCATGGTCATGGAATTTGGGATGGGAGGAAGTCTGGACTCTACAAACGTCATCGCTACCGAGCGCATCCTGGGATCAGCTTCGAACGCATTCGATTTGGACCACCAAAGCTTCCCGGGGAACACCATTGGTGCTATCAGGACTGAGAAGATAGCTGTTTCTCGTTGCGACGAGCCGTTCGTGTCGTGCACACAGAGCACAAGCAATCGGGATGGATTAGCTCAGTCTGTCAAGAGGGTGAGGAAAAGAGACCAGGGCACAGTTTTGTGAACCCTAGAAGTGGTCGAGAATGAGGACGAGTTTGCATTTCGAGATACGGGAGAATTACGACCATCGAGGGGACCACAACCCAGGTCTACATCCCGTCGTTTTCTTCAGTCCAATTCGTGGCATTTTCCCCCTGCACTGCGCACATCAGCTCGACAATATCCTCACGCTGTTTTGGGAATCGTACCGGCCTTGTTGTCACTTGACAATTCTCTACTAGACTGACAGGGACTTATTCCATCGGGCTCTGTGAAGGGTATAGAGAATTTCAAGTGGCGAGGATGGCTCAGCTTGCACTTATTCCGTATCGGGCAGAAGCATCCTGGGTCTAGTCGCTAAGCGCTAAGGACCTACGTCGACTTCGTACTGTCTCCCTGTTCAACGGATAGCAGGCGACTTCACATCACATAAGTCCTCGCATTATCGCACTCGTCGCCGAAGACACTAATGGATATTCTTGATGGGGAGCTTTTTTTTCAAGAAAAGTTGCTGGTGGTCAGCGAATTCGCCAATGCAGGCCTTAGAGCCACACACGCACACACACATACACATATGTCATATCCGCGATCTCTGGAAATGCGATTGGGAGTTTGGATCCTCCTGCTTTATCCCTTTGCTCCTACCACCATCATTGGATCTTCGAAATGACGCAGCGACCGCGTCTCAACGTTGAAGACATTCCTGCAGAGCTCTGGTTAGAAATCGCTCATTATTTGGGGTCGAGGGATATCCTTTCTTTGAGTCACGTACGTCATCTATTCGCTACAGGTGTCCCTCTCTGATTCGGGCTCTCTGCTCAGGTTTGTCGAGCTCTTCATGTTCAGATTTCTCGAAGAGAGAACTGGGAGGCCATTTTCCGCTCCATGTGCCGAGAACGAGCGCTTTTTATTCCTTCCTTTGGCGACATCGATGAGATGGGCGTCCTTGAGCTCATACGAGCGACATTAGGTCCCCATCGATGGAGTCAAATACTCACTGCACACCACCAAAGTATTGGGAATACAGGCGGGGACCCAGAAGTCAGTAGTCGGAGTGCGTTAACGCCATTGTCAAGTACCATCTTTCCCAGGCGCGGCATCATATTTCAACGCCAATTCCTGGTTCCAGGGGGAAGATATTTAGTTGCTTATGGCTCAGCTGCACTCTATCTCTTTGATTTGGGTCAAGTCGGCCGCAAACCACTCGACCCTCCGTTGATTGTTGCTCAAGAACGCCCCGAAGAGAATGATGCCTCCAACACCGACTGTACGGAATTCGAGGTTATAGGTGCTGGCAGCGATGAAGCACGGATAAGGATTGGGCTTGCGTTCTCAGGTGGTGCCGCGCGGAATGAGTGCGTCTGACTCCTCAATCAACCTTTTCTATGCTCACATGGTGTGCTAGCCGAGTCGTGGTCTATGACATTGTTCCAAACGATCCGAGTGCAGCGTTCACCAAGATTTGCTCGCTCAGTTTCAGTCCAGCTCAAGGGCATGACTCGACCCTGAGTTTGTGCGGGTTTCACATACGGCACAACTCTGTATATCTCAGGTATCGGCGGACGGGCGTAATCTGCGATTTCATTCAGGGACGCTATTGTGACGTGCCATTGCGTCCTCTGGACGAGGACAAGGCACTTTTAGCGGTACGTTGCACTCTATTAAATTCGTCGCTCCGAGTTCCTGATACCTTTTTCAACGCTAACAGGTGCTTTTCTCTGGTGATATCATCGCTCAGATATACCGTCACTCCGTTCTAGTATGGAGAGTCCCACCTAAAGACATATTCATTGGTGAAAGTGGCGCGGTATCCATTCTAGAACAGGATTTCGTCCCACCAGATTTCATTCTCCCCCTTCCCCCGATCCCACTACATGATCCAGTTGAGACTGCCGTGCTCGGGGTCTTTAACCCGTCTCCGTGGCTACAGAATCAACTTGGACAGACGGATTTCGACTTTTTTGCTCGCCTAACTTCGCCAGATGAAACCCCGGGCATTATTACGTCTCGCTATCGTATCAGCGGTGACGGACAGAAGGACAACATTCGTCTCGATCACCAATGCGACCACATCTTCCCTGACCATTATCTGTTCTTAACAACCCGACGCATGGATTTTTTNGACTGAATACATGCCCGGAACGATGCTGTCTCTACAGACGAAGGATATCTCCGTTGAATACGCCTATGTCGAACCTCCGAGCTGTCTTCCGGGAGAGGATCATCTCGAGCATTCAAGTCAATTAAGGACGACGGTGATTCAGGCCGAAGATTACGAGATTCCGCGATTGGTACACGACACGCTCTTGTGTAGTGCATCTGGCCGATCCTGGTATTCGTCGGCAACCGGGGAGGGGGTCGTTATTCGGGTGGTTGATTATCACTCTTTTCGAAGTTCTTTGCTTTCATCGTAGCGTTATACTCTATAATCATGGCTTAACTCTCTGGTAGACCATCTCCGACGATGGTGACACGATGGTCACGTCATCGTTCCCTCCTAGTTAGTACTTTCACTCCAAACTTCGGGTTATCGAATGGCAACACAAGAAGGGAAAGGGGGTAGAACCATGGTCAGAGATCATCCGCCATCTAGAGCCTCGAGATGTTCTGTCTTTAAATTACGCTGTCCATACCATGCAGGCATCCTTCAGACAACTTGGCCTCTCGTATCAGGTACGCCGAGCTCTTCGTAGTCAGGTTTATCGAAGAGAGCTGTGGAGCCCAATTTTCGCTTTGTCTGTCGTGAGTGAACAATCTTCACTCCCTCTTGAGTCTTATCCCCGACTCCACGGAGTGGAAGGAGGGTTTCTGTCCATCACAATACAATCGGAGCTGCAAGGGGTGAGCAACCTTTACTTGCGTGTAACTATGACGCAATGAGATTTGGGATTGCAGATTGTCCTGTAGTGTATCAATATTTCTTGAATGCACCTTTTAGATGGTATAACCCTCAAAGCCAGCTTCGCCGCAACGCCCGCTACTCGGGCCGCCAACACTAGAGCTCGTTCTTTGGATGTTGACATACTAAGCGTTGTACCTTGTAATTGGAATGAAGATCTTATCACTACTTTATATGCTCTTCCCTGCTGTTCCTGAGACTCTCTTCATGCTTTGTAGCTGCGCTCGGGAGGGGGGAGCCTGAGAACGGATGACCAAATGGCGGTTGGGAACACTTTTTTCTCAAAGGCGCCTACAAGCACCCACAAGTTGTACCTTGTTTACTCGTCAAAATAAAATCCAGCCAGGATTCGCGATGCGCGATGTGAGCTGTGAGAGACCTACATACGATTGCTGACCCGCAGCAGGGACATGCACTCGCACACGAGTGAATGCACACGAGTGAATGCAAGTAGTCGAAAAAATAACAACAAATTAGAGGGCAAATATAGCGTGAGAGGTAAATGCCATACACTGACGCCTTTCTTACGTAAACTAGGAAGGGGGGGGGTACTAAAGACCCGCTACTAGAGTAGCGGGCATTAATTTTTTGAAGTACAAGGAGGGAACGAGCTGAGGATATATGAACGATAACGATGATAATGAAAAACGGTCCCGCACCCGTAAAAACCTCGGAGTCGGGGACTGGCGCTGCAGCGCCGCTACGATGGAAATATAGATCAGATGGGAGTGCTTGAGCTCATACGAGTGGCCTTAAATCCGGACTCAGAACACCGATGGAGACAATTCTCGCCACTGACTACACCCGTTTGGCTCGGCACAATGCATGCCTCGACATACCAGACTCAATTAACCGTCAAGTACCATCGTTCTTATCCGCAATGACGGATTCACTCATCGTTTCTTGGTTCCAAAAGCGCCATATCTCATCGCCTGTGGCTTGGACTCACGTAAGCTCTTTGATGGCCCATGTTGGTAGGAAACCCCGAAAGTCTCGCTCTTACTGCGAGGGAAGGCCTCAAAAATAGATCTCTGACATCAGTGCTGCAACCGATCCGGAAGCAAAGTGTATCGCGCTTTGCTCACGCTATTTCAGCATGGTCCGGGGGCCTAATTCGTCTATCAGCTCCCTCTTCTTCCTTTTATTTTTCCTCCCTTCGATTATTTTTTTTATTATTTATTTTCATTTTGGCCCACACTCATCAGTAGCGAGCCAGAAAAAAGATAACTAAAAAGATAAAAAATAAACGAGCGTCGAGTATACAAAATAAGGAGCAGTTCGTTACAAGGCGCCTAATTTCTTTACCGGTACCGGCAACAGGTACTGTTCTCAGGGACGATTGTTGCTCATATAGGCTGCCGCCCCGGTTTGTTATGGAGTATCCCGCCGACAGACAAACCAGCTGAGGAGAGTGAGACAGTACTGATTCCTCAGCTAGATCTTCTAGCCCCAGAGTTAGTTCTGGGATTTCCACCGGTGTCACGCCACCACCCAAATATAATTGCTGTCGTCAATGTCCTCTCCAGAGCTAGCTTAGAGATGCCTTCGATTATTTTACTACGTAAACCCATTCCAATGCGCAGCTTTGTACCTTCTACCTTCCGTTATGGGCTCAGACCTGTGATGGTTAAGTCCGTTGGTCCGTCGCGAGTCCGTGCGCGAGTCAAGCTCCGGGTTGGAGCTCCCTACATATATCTAGTAGCTAGCTCTTTGTAGCTTTCCCCAGTTGAATCAACACGCTTACATTCTTGCCCCTCCACCGTCGTCCCTCGTTCTTGAGCCTCATTTCCATCTCCGAAAACCTTGACCGTGACAAGACCCACCGGCCAGGAAGAAGAGATCCAACTTGTTTTCCAAATCGATTCCCAACTCGGTACATCTTCTTCGCACTTCACAGCATAAAATACTTGACCGAATACGCATGCGGGACACTTTTTTTCACTGCAAGAAACATGGAACTACCATTCGGTATGTCTAAGTCGACGCGCACCTTCCCGAAAGTACAAGCCGACGGTCAATACTGAGTGCAGGTCGAATGATTCCGTTTACCTGCTCTTCTTGTACCGCACCGATAGCACTAACTACAAGACTAATGGGCTACGGCCTCCTCGGCGAGTCTTCATCTTCTAGTGGAGGATGTAGAAGATATCCCACATCGCATGATCTGATGAGGGGTGAGCAGAGTGCTCGGCCCGGCTTGTTTGGATCACGAGATGATCCAAACAACACGCCTCTCCTTTCTCTCAATGGCATACACCTCTCCACAGTCTCCACTTTGCATGTCGTCTTTATCGGCATCAGCAGCCCTAGACAATCGTTCTCGATTTCTGATGTCCCACCGCACCCACCCTCCAGCGCCTTCGCATGACTAGCTGGTATGCCCTCAGCGCGCCACCGGCTGGCGTATTAGGTCATCGCGGCTTTTCTCCCTTCGCCTCTCTTGGAGCGAACGGGTACATTTCCAATGCTTTGCAAACCTGAGGAGATTTATAGAGGATAACGGAACTGACGATTCAAATTCCACAACCCGCCACCTGTTTATTGAACCTGCGCGCTTCAAAACTTCCCACAACTACGACGGGCGCTGTTTTCATACACGACTTGGAGCGGTCCCAATATACTTCACTCTGGAGCCCATTTGGTTGCGATGCCGACAGGCCTTTTCTTGCCAGTGATCAGCTTTTCCTATATCTCTCTTGTTCCTTTCCCACTTTGACTCCTCTTGGTTCAATGGTTGGCGTGCCATCGATCTGCCGCCCACTCTCCTTCAATTTCGACACTCTTTTTCTCGCAGCGCTCGTTTTGTTTTTTGTTCACCCTGTCTTCTGCGCCCATCCAACTGTTAGAGTTAATGTCCCAGATCAACCACCCCAGAACGCGACGCACGCGATCGAAGAGAATTTCCTTGGGATCTCATTTGAGCTAAGCCCTTTCGATACGCTATGTGAGTTTCCGCTAGCTTCTGGCCAATTCACTCGCTTCATGACGTGGCGCGCGTAGACTGACATTGGTACATTGTATCCAGGGGGAACATCGTCCAAGCGCCTGCCTGCAGCGATGCAAAACTATCTTCATAATCTCATAGCCAGAATCCCTAGTAAACCCTTGCGGATTCGGATTGGGGGGAATGGGATGGACGGGTGCGTGGTTTTTCGTCTTCCCAGTAATGACCTCCCGACTGAACGAAACAACCGTTCTCAGTTCGACCTATGTTCGAAAGCTCAAACCTGCCCTCCGGATTCAAGACCCTTCCGCGTATTTCAATGATATCCCAGTCGAATTTGGCGCCGGCTTCTTTGAGCTGCTAAACGGCATGGCTGATAAAGTCGGAGCGATGCAGTTTGCGATAGGGCTAAGCATGCGAAATATTAAGGGAGATTTTAATGATTCGCTGAAGAACGTCGTGGATCTTGCGAAGGATGCAAAGAAAATGTTGGGCGGAAGACTGGATTCGCTGTTCTTGGGCAATGTAAGCCTCGTCTCTTTGATGTATCGTAGGCCTTGCTCACCAGTTTTTGTTCAGGAGCCAGACCTTTATAAAATAAACGGGAAACGATCATCTTATGATGTTAATACCTATGTGAGTGTCTCTATCCCTAAGCTTAGTGTGACTACCTATCCTTTGCCACCGTCTCCAGATCCCTGAAGTCGACCAAACCGTCGCTGCATTGACCAAGGCAGACGTCCTGACATCAGGTGCTCCGTTACTCGGGGGCCCGACTGTATGCTGCTCATGGTACACTGTTTAATAAACCCTTGAAGATTATACTGACACCTCACAAATGTGCGTAGGAGTCTTTTGGACGTTCTCAACGCCGGACTGGATAAACACCCCTACAAATACTATACGTGCGTGGGCAAGTTCCTTTACGATGGTTATAGTTCATGAATCCAAATCGTCATTTTTTTNACAGCCTTCAAAGATATCCTAATCACGTCTGTGAAGGAGTCAATGAAAGAAACACGAACCTAACTTACTATCTTAGGCATGAAAACGGTCAGCACTTCGTTCCGAGCAGTCACAAACACATCTTTCTTATCATCTCACATCAGTTGAGCCATATCTGAATTGGAACGCCCCNGGGAATGGCTCGGGCAAAGTCTCTCGGCGTGCCAGTTGTCTTCTCTGAATACAACTCAGTAGCATGTGGAGGCACGAACATATCTGCAACCGTACGCTCCCTATGTATGGCTTCTAGCTATACCTTCACTGACTCCTGGTAAACAGTTTGCAATGGCGCTGTGGTCCATCGACGTCGGCCTCAAAGCAGCATCCTTGGGATTTAGCGCCGCCTACATCCACACCCGTGAATTCGGTATTCAATACAATCTATTCGACCCTCCCGCAGCCGATACATCACGCTCGATGGAATCTGGCTGGCGTACCGGGACGCCATACTATGCCACTTTATTCCTCGCCGAGGTCACCTCTCCTGAGGGCAACATCGTCGTAGACCTCAATCTCCACGACCCTCGTCAGACTCCAAACGCAAATGCGAGTGCAACGGTAGCTGGTTACGCCATCTACTCAGCAAAAGACCGAGGCCGCCAAAAGCTCGTATTCATTAACTACTCTGACAGCGACTCACAACCGTTCAGGATCGGAGCCAATACTACCTACAAAGTCGAGTACCGAACGCTGACTGCTCAGAGTGTTCGAGAGACGAAGAACGTTACTTGGGGTGGACAGACTATTGGGGGCTATGGCAACTTGGTAGGTGAGCAAGCAGAACCCAAAATGGAGTGGTGCAGGGATAGCTGCATAGTTAGCGTCCCAGGACCCGGCGCTGTCCTCGTCACTTTGGGAAATAGTGCTACTCTGTTCAAAGGAAATACGACGATTGCTGCTCCAGGGGAGTCAGGCGCTCGAACCAACCGGCAGCATTGGCCTCTAGGCTTAATTTTCATGGCAGGCACCATCATGCTCTTATCGTCGTAGTGTATTATGAACGACTAGAAATCCACAATCGCATTATCCGTACAGATCAGAGAACTTCTGAGCTTGCCAACTACACTTCGTAAGTTCCAGGAACATACTAGGCTATTCCCTCGGTAGTTCTCCACCGGCTACTGTGTGTTCATTTGTGTCGCCCCTTCGATAGGAGCGACGGCGGTCCAGCGATCCTTGGTGAAGACTGAAAGGCGAACTCAGCACCCATCTCATGTTTCGAGAGGAAGCCCAGTTTTGACTTACATTCAAGTCCAACAGGCTTATCCGCGAAATACTTGAAGTTCCCAGTTTGGATAGCAGCGCCTTCGCCAAACGCAACTGAACGATGAGAGATAGCGCTACCGCAGTTTCCACAGAACACTCGCGTAACTAGTCATAGCAATCTAGGTGAGTGTCGCGTTCATTGAAAGAGGAAATTCCTCTTACCAGTGTTGCCGCTCAGGGCCTTCACGCTATATTCCTTGACGGGACCTTCAATCTTCGTGTCTTTGACAGGGGCCAGAACGTTGGTGCTGAACGCGCTGCCAGAGGTTTGCTTGCAGTCCCAGCAGTGGCAAAAAATTTGATCTTTGAAGCTATCACCGTTCTCGATGGTGATAGTGGTCTGCCCACAGAGACATTGACCTTGAATGGCGTTGGACATGTCGGCTGAGTTGAAAGAAACGATTAGGCTTGCGAGAGAGGCGTTTAGCTGGTAGCAATCGTTGGGTTTTGGGCGAAGAGGGTGGACTCCTTTTATACCCCTCAAGATGAAACCCGAGTCTGAGCATACGCCGAGACCAATCTCTTGGATGCTTAGGATGACTACAAATGACAGCGGACATCTCTACAGCGAAACAGCCGACATTCCTAGTTGGTGCTTGTTCTACCAAATCGAAGGGTTGGCAATTCTCATCTGGAAAGGCACATGATAAGACGAAGACTAACTCCGAGCGCTCGGGGTGCCATTTTAGTCATGGGCTTGTAAGCAAAGGCCGTAACTGCCGTTCGTAGCATGATGGCATATCATTTTGCGAACGTTGCTGACTTCTACATGTCTCCAGCAGATGTTAGCTGGATGCTCGAAGCTGCCATTTTATCGCCTTTGTCCTCTTCTTGTAGGGGTGGAAGCAAGAGCAAGCAGAACACTGTTACTTGCGTAAAGGCGGGTGAAATCCATATTCTCCTGGAAGAAACTTCGACACTCAATCACCGATCATGGGGTATAACGCAGGCCGACATCTTATCCCTATCTCGTATTGATAAGCTGAGCGTTGATTCTAATTCACCGCTTCTCATACAAGCGGTGTACAGCTGACGGGAAGGCATGAGGCTGTAGCCGAGGTGCCCATGATCCTCGTTGCTGTTTCAGACAATGCACTTCAAGGTTGATTCTCTCGAAATGCGGCATCAGCATACTAGGCACGGAAAAGACCAAGTCGCTTCACGGTACAAGATGCTAAGGGGGGTATCGAGCGCATAGAATATAATGCAATGTCAATATAGTAACAGAGGTTCGAGCACCACAGCCGAGGTGAGGGAAGGTAGACAGACAGGAACACCACCTGTGTATTCCTTGGATTACATACCGACAATGCGCCGATCATATCTATTGAATAAGAGGCGAGTAGATAGCGAAAGAAAGGGGCAGAGGTCAGCGCTGATTCAGGTGTGTTCAATTCAGTTAGTATATCACTCACAGATTTGTCCTTTAGTTTCCAGAAAAATCAACGAGATGAATTTTTCGAAAATTGTCTTCGTGTGGTCCGTCACAGATGTAGATCATACGCCCGGTCAAAGGGCACACAGAGTATCCGGTGGTCACCTCATGCATGGGTGCCTTCAATGAGACGTGGAGCCACTCTGAGTTGCACCGGGCTACCACAGGAGAGATAAACAGCTTGAAGTAATTGTCAGGATGGTAAAGGGCGGTACTGAATGACGGATAGGTTTGAAATGACGTGTGAATCGGATTTTCAGTCTCGTGGAAGGGACCCGGAAGAGAGATGATGCGTTGGGAGAGGTAGGTGATATCGAGTTCATCGGCAGCTCTTGGGCAGAGTATATAACGATTAACTGCGTAGTCCCGACTTGAGTCGTCAGTTTTAGCGATGACCTCGTAGCAAAACTCCGAGTCGGTATCGAGGGGAGAGATTGGCAGTGAATTGAGCGCAAAGAGATATGGGGCACATTCTCGCTGATTATAGTCATGATAGTCGATGGCGAAGTCGGGCTGGACGTCCTTTGCAACCAATGCATTAGTACTTCGCTCGGCCTTGAAGTCGCGAAGATCCCACGCGAGGATTCCTTCGCTGGTGAATCCCAGCAAGCAGTCACCAGCAATGAAAAGCTAGACGGATAGGTCAGATATCGAGACAGCAGGAACGGGTGTGACACTGACACTACGCCGTGCTAGTTTCGTCTCCGACAATGACCAGAAGACGAACTGCCCATTAGAGAAATTCCAGATAACAACTCTGTTTGGCTCGTCCTCGGTCCTGAATTGGTGGAGAAGAGCGTAGTGCTCAGTGACAGTTACACGATGTACTCGGGGAACCATGACGCTAACTTGCAGCTCTCCCTTCAGCCGGATAGACGTGCCTTTCGGTAATGGACCTATTTCGTACACCCTACATCTGTGAGTTCATTAGGGTTATGTGCTTACATTTCAAGCAGTCATTTACAAACCTTTTGGCACCAAATTCGTCCCGCACCAAAGCCGCGAATAATAGCTGGTCCCCTTGTGGCTTCGGAAAGGATAAGCGGTCAACTACAGATCTATTCTCCATACGGACTGTGTCCACAACTTGGGGGCTACGACTCGCCAAGCAGTATGAGTTGCGCGCTTCCAGGTCCCAGAGTGTGATAGAAGCATCGGTGTGAGCCAGGACGTAGCGACCTCCAGGAATAATGTGAAGTTGCCGGAAATGTTCGGCGATGGTTGATTGAGAATGCCACTCAAGAGTCCGCTCGGTATATGGGAGTGGATTCGAAGCAAGACCCGCACAGTGACAAGTCCTTCTACGCAAGAGAGTAGGGCCAAGAACCGCTCGCTGAAGATCAGCCACACTCATCGATTCGATGGGGTATGAAGGTTCAAAAGCATGCTCTCTTTCGCACATTAAGTGAAGGGCATGCAGCCACAGATGACGCTCTTGTACGGCTATGTGGAAATTTTTACACGTCTTATTCTCGTCAGATGCCGTCCTTTGGTACTGGATACTGGAATGCCACCTACCTGACCGACGGAAAACAACTCGATGGGTTCGAGTTCGAGGAACACAAGGTGGTGTATCTCTCCCGGAAGAGACAGTATACCCGAGTCAGTTGTTCGAAAAGCCGAAGGTACCATTCCACTGTGGCTTGTACTGGCAGATTTGTACTGGAAGAGGTGAAGGTGAAGGTGAAGGTGAAGGACAGAGTTCTGGTGGCAACTCGATCATTGCGCATCGCACTGGCGCGTCGTTTATCATGGGGGACCGTGCGAATTGAACCGTGCCGTCCCGGCGCGTCTCAGTAGCCGATCCAGCCACCTGGCCCAAGAGGCCATTGATTGTGCTCAAGGTCGCAAAGTCGACGTTGACAATGATGCGTTGGAATATAGTGACAGTAATTTGACAATGTTTAGATCTATTAATCTAATTCTAAATATGCGATGAGAAAGAAAGGAGTGAAGAAAGTGGCTAAGATAAGTGGCTAAGATAAGTGGCTAAGATATGCAATACGACGCGAGTCCATGGCATCAAAGACGTGCATAGAAATGAAATGGAAGTTCGTTAAGTCAATGAAATGAGTTCATGGAGGTATTGATTGAATCTAAGATTTGCCTTCCTTTGATAATGATAGAACAAAAAAAATCTAATTCTTCTTCTTTCCGCGCTTGAACGATGGCAACAGACTACCGGTTCTGATCCTGAACATGTAGGTCAGGAAGAAAATGAGTACAACCTATAAAACGGTTATTGTCAGCCTCGTCACAAATGGGGAAGGGGAACATGATGCTACTCACATTAAAGGCACAGAACGCGAACATCAACCCAACATTCCTCCATCGGTGGCTGTAGAAGATATTGAAGTTGCCCTCCAAGAACTGATCCGTCGTCCTCGTACTGCAGAACTGACACGCCGAGGTTGCATCAGGGTTCGCCAAGTAGCCTCCAGCAAACGACATGAACGGATTAAGATACTCTCCGCACGTCAAACCGGTCGGGGGAGTGACAGTGACAAACTCGATGGGCGAACAGTTGATCTGCTGGCGACCAATTGCTTGGCCCAAGAGACCTTCAATGAGGTAGGTGTAGGGGGAGAGACGGTACATCCATTGCCACCAGCCGAGTTCTCTGAAAGGTTGAAGAACACCGTTGCTGGAAAAGCAGACAGAGTCAGTTTCTACTTCGATCTATCAAAGCAGGGGATGGCGACGTACAATGTAATGACGAAGGAGAAGAGGAACGAGAAGAGTAGAGCTCCAATCTCGGCGCTTGGCGTCATTGATACGGTGGCCTATACACAAACAGATTAGGCCGAATCCTTGGCAAAGATAAAAGAGGCTTACCTGACCAATCGAGGTGTAATATGTGGGGAATAGGACGCCGAGCATTAGATAGGTATATCCCGCGCGATCGTTGGGGAACCCGACAGTCCAGAACCAGCACAAGAACATCAACGTCGACCCTAGAATATTCCAAGGGATCTCGATGAGCAGTTGAGCGGTCAACAACGCAGTCCAGCTATACATCCGACTAGGGCGTTCCCTAATCTCGTAGATGTTCCGGGTCTTCACGAATGGCATCATCAACTGACTGGCTGAAGGTACACTAATAATCGTAACCATGAAGATTGCCTAAAAGCACCAAGTTAGTATCAATGAAGGTGAAAGAACGAAGAAAGAAACAGGAAGAAAGGACTCACGAAAAGCTTATTTTGTGTCCCCTGCTGCGTATCCTGGGACCTATAGAACGTGAACCCGACAAAGAGACCCGCCACAATATTCAGAGCAATCTTCGCAATGAGGTACGTCGGATCTCTCCAATATGACTGCGCCTCTCGGATGAAAAGCTCCTTGACTTGATAGAGCCACGGTGTAGCAAACTCGCTATGCAAATCGGCAGTAACAGCAGGCCGGTTCCGTCCTTCAGCATAGAAACCTTCAATCTCGTCTTGGGTACGTGCAGCTTCGGGGGATCCTCGCCAGATGGCGTCCCAGTCCTGAGCAGAAGTTGCGGTGGCCCCGGCTCCGATGACGTCCAGCATGTACTCGGCACTAGAGTCGCCGGAACAAAAAAAGTCAGCGATGATGAGCGTAGAAGGAGGGAGGGAAACTCACGGATTCTCAGAGGAATCGCACCTCCTCGCACCATTCCTCTCGAAGTAATTGATCATGGTCGTAGCATTGTTACCCAAATCGCCGAAATAGACCGTCTTGCCACCCTTCTTGAGCAAAAGCATACGGTCGAAAACCTGGAAGAGCTCTGCGGACGGTTGGTGGATACTATATATTCCATCAGCTCTGAACGAAAGACGACAGTTGTACTGGAAGAGGGACTTACGTGCACAAAATAGCCTGACCCTGATCGGCTAGACTCCTCAAGAACGAAACGATAGCCCAAGCGCTTTGAGAGTCGAGACCGGAGGTGGGTTCATCGAGGAAAAGGAGGAGCTTGGGCTACATAGATGAATAGACATACGACCATCAGTTGTTGAAGGAGTATACCCAAGCAGATAAAGTTACCTTGGCAGCGAGCTCAACAGCGATAGTGGTCCTCTTCCTATGCTCAACGCTCAACGAGCCAACAGCGGCATCCGCGTATTCTTCCAAACCGCAAATCTGAAGACACTTCTCGACGCTAAAAGACGAGCACAACTTTCAGTTACGACACGAAGAGGAAAGGAAGGGAACTCACTATGCTTCCTTCTCGGCGAGTGGGACCGAAGGGGGTTGACGAAGCTTAGCAGAGAATAACAAGGCCTCACGAACAGTCGATGCGGGAACATGGGTATCCATCTGTTGAACATAACCACTGTATCAAACATCGTCAGCGACAGATCGAGAGTAAATAACAACGAGGATTATATGACGAGAAGCAAAGATACTCACGTCTGACTCTGGAAATCCGCCGGAAGCGCCTGCCCATTCACAAGCATATCACCTGCAACAGTGCCCGCATACACCCTCCTCGCAAGGACGTTCAACAAAGTCGTCTTCCCTGCTCCACTCTCACCCATCAGCGCAGTCAACTTGCCAGGCGCAACAAATCCAGACACGTCCGAGAGCAAGACCCTATCGTCTTCGCCCTTGATCGGTACGCTGTATCGCGCCTTTCGCCAAGTGAAAACGTCAGGATTAACTGGTGGCTTTCCGTTCGATGAGGCCGCTGCGTTGTCGATCGAAGACTTTGGCTTGTTGGGGGAGATGAGGTCAGGCGCTGATCCCGATGCACCTTTCTCCACGTCGCCGGTACCGGGAGCAGAGGAAGAAGCCTTCTTGTTTTTCTTAGCGCCACGCTTGAACAGGGTTACGGAGGTGTTGACAGAGGTCGAGGTGTTGTATTCTGCGAAGAGGAGCATGAAGAAGGTGAAGCCCACGCCGAACGCGATGATAATGCCGAGATTCTGTACAAGCAGGTTCAGAAAAACAGAGGAAAAGAAAAAGGAAGAAGGAAAGGCGACTTACCCTCCAAGTATGCGACCACTCGAACTGGAAACTCAACCTGGCAAATATCGATCCATCCACAAAGTCCTCACCCGGCTGAGCACCAACAACCGCACAAACTTGGTTCGCAAGCGTAATATTCTCGTATCCGGGTCCTTGAGGTACAAGCGCATCGCATCTGCCTTGAAGAGTCCGGAATTCGTTGGTAAGGACCGCTTCGAAGCCGTAGGCGAGAGGCTGCAGGATAAATCAAAGGACATGTCAGCCAGTCACAAAAACAGGACGATAACTCGAAGGCGAGAGAGGACAAAGACGCACGTTGATGTAAGTGATCCACCTCAACGCTCCAATCATAGTCGGCTTGGGAATATTGTATCCGGTATAGATCGACAGAGCCAAGATCGAGATACCCGCAACCGTCTGAGCCGTAGCTTCATTCTTGAACGCAGCAGCGATAGCTCGGAACCACGACTTCATCGTAAGGGACATGACGGTGGCGAAAAGGTAAAACGTGCTGTGAACCAAAATAATCAAACGGTGATCAGCAAGATAATGAGGACGGTCGGTGAAGAAGAACGCGACGCACAAGAATTGGCCAGCAGAGCGTTGAAGTCCGACCATGAAATAGAGGATGATGCTGAAGAAAGTCATGATAACCAGGGTAACGGGCACATCTACGAGAGTATGCGCGAGAGATTCGACGAATGGATGATACAGCGCCGCCTTCTCGTGTCGGACGACGATCGGTCGTTGAGAGTAGAGGGCGGGAATTTCGGACATAGTGGCGAGAGCGGAGAAGAGGAGTGCACTAAACACCAACAAGATTAATAACGAGGAATAGGAAGATGGTAGAGTCGCGAGGAAATACGCACAAGAAGAGTACACCACCACGCGAGAAGTACGCCGAAGTAGATGGAGACATGTTGAGGAAGACCGTGCCGATGATAATGGCTTGGAAGATATACGAGCTGTATCAACCATCAGCCTCAGGTAGCAGGTAAGGTACGAAAGAAGAGCGACTCACAAAAGGTTCATGCCAGTAGCCAACGAGTCACCCGTCAAAATCTGAACCTTCCTCCTCATAACTGCTGCGACTTGTTGAGGGATCGTAAGCATGTAAGGGCTGTATAGTCGATCGATTTTCAGTAAGTATTTGTCCAATCCACATCTTAGAAATGAGATGAAAGGAAACACTCACTTCTTCTTGCCACTCCTCTTCGCAAACTCGGCCCTCGCACTGCTCACATATGCGTCCTTCTTCTCACTGCTCCCAGCAAATTCCCGGATGTAGCTCTCCACCTCCTCGCTATTCTCCCTCCCAGCTTTACTCTGCTTGAAGTACTTGGCGAACTCCTCTGCGGAACGCGGCTGGGTAGTAACACCAGCACGTGGGATACGCGCAGCGGCGTCGGTAACGGCGACGAGGAAGTCGGGGGTGGTCTGTCGATTGGCAGGTTCGTATCCCATCTCTTGGAAGTACGCCTTCGCGGTGTCCGCTGGACCGAAATAAGCCATCCTCCCTTCGTAGATCACGCAAACTTTGTCGAAGTGCTTGTAGAGCTGCTCGCCGGCTTGGTAGATCGAGACGACGGTGGAGAGGCGCATGGTGTCGGTGGCAATTCGAAGAGCTTGGACGAACTCGAGGGCGGTAGATGCGTCGAGGCCACGGGTAGAGCTATTAAAGAGAGCCAGTCAGTTAGTGGATAATCGAAAACAACAACGGAAGAATAACTTACTTGTCCCAACACCCGATGCAAGCCCTCGTAGCCAGCGCTTCCGCAATACTAACCCTCTTCTTCTCTCCTCCACTTACACCCCGAACGGCGGCATCACCGACAGGCGTTTTCTTCGCATGCCTCAACCCAAACACCGTAGTCAAAATCGTGGTGAGGGTTTCCTGGAACTGCTCCCTAGAATACTCGGCACGTGTACGAGGTGTCCTGGTGCGCGCAGCGAACTGAATCGTCTGCTCGACAGTGAGAGTCGGGAAATGCACATCATCCTCAGGGCAATATTGGACATCTCCCCTGAAGTGTTTGGCAAGGTCCGCTGGGGTGATGGAGTCGTAGTGTCTAGAGCCGGTAACGGAGTGGTATTCGGACGTGTGGTTGGCCATAGTCTTGAGTAGGGTGCTGCACCCTGCTCCTGGGCTTCCGAGGACGACTGGGAGATAGCCCAAGTAAGAAGGTGGTTGGACTTAATAGGATGGGTTAGACTCACGTAACATTTCCCCGGGTTTAACGACACCCTCGAAATCCACCAAGATATTTTTCAAAGGCGGGTGACGAGCGGTCTTGATCTCTTCGATGATGGAAAAGGGATTCAATACTGAACCAAGGGTGGGTTGGTACGATGCGCTAGAGCCGATACCGGTGACATTGAGATCGCGGAACGCGACACCTAGTTCACGAGGCTTGATTTCCGCTTGGTCGCGTCTGATAAGGAGTACTCAGTTCGTGACTCGAAGCAACAACACTTCCGAGTCGAAACATACCTTCGGATTATAGTCCTAATCATCTTCTCCAAATCAAACGCGCCTTCGGAAGGTACAGGGAGAGTAGAATCGGAGTGCATACTCCCCTGCTCCAAATCCTTGGACTTTTCCGTGTCCAATTCGCCCTTCATACTCTTCCTGTCACGCGTCAAAGTCCGCTTGAGCTCGTTGACGCCCTCGGGGTCGAAAAAGTCCATAGAGACATGAGAGGCGGTCGACAGGCGTCGCGTCCGTCCATGAGGATGAGACTGGGGAGGGTGAGGCGATGAGTGGTGTTGATGGTGTGACTCGGGTTGGGTGGTAGAGAAGTTGTTGAGGGTGGGGTCAGAGGGTTGACGAGAGACGGCTCCAGAAGAAGGTACGGTCTCCTCTCTGATATCGTTCAGAAGATGGCTTTCGGCCTCCATTGTTGGCAGGAGGAGGAGGAGTGGGGAGTCGTTGAGCGGTACATAGCTCAGAGGGTCCAGACATAATATACGAAAATGGACCGAATCCCCTTCCTTCCATCCATCCAGCCATCCCGCCGGGAAATTGATATCGCATAAGATGCCTGTGGTCAACGCGTTCCTGTTCCGAACTCCCCATTTAGAATACATCCATGCTGCTCTCGGTTAACTTGTATCCTCCGATCCAATCAGGGTACAGTTGCCCTGCGATAATCGCAAACGTGAGCCGGAAAAAGCGTAGAAGCTGGATCTCCTAAGCCTTTGTGCCCTGGCCTTTGCTTTGCTCTATGGCTAGGATGGTTAGAACGGCCACGATGGCCAGTGCCTCGCACAGTCATGGTGCGTTGGTGGACAACAAACCTACAACCTTCAAAAAAACGAGCAGTTTACGTCACTCTCATCCGTACTCGATCACTGATTGGCTAGCAACCGGTAAAGCGCCCAGGATAACTGGAAATCAGATATTAGTCATGACTCATTCCACCCTCGTAAGCGGATAGCGCCTCAATCCGCTTATCCAAGCCTATGTGTACTGCTGTGGTCCACAGCACGGTTGTAGTCTTTGTCTTCACGTTTCTTTGTCTTTCCGATCGTTTCAATTTCAATTCATCCGAGTTCATCCGGCACCTCCACCGTATGTATGCCAAGACTGTTGCGCATTGTGCCGGCGCACTTCGTCACCCTTTCTTAGCCTCGTTCAGCCAGTTTCATCAGGGGCCTCGACTGCGCAATGGGTCTATTGTGCTGCGTACATATCAGCAACACGTTTAGTTGAACATCCGTGCTCAAGGATGACGCAGACGATCGTTGCTGGTTATTGGAACGAGACGATCGAGTCTCTTTGTTGCGTGATTGTTCATTGGTATGTACCATCGGACACAGTCAGCGCGTGAGTGGGATGCCGTGTCGATTACACTTCCTCGGCGGTTGCTGTGCTTTCAGGCACCTTAGAGGCTTCTAATTGCTATGATCAATGATCGGTCCGACTCTCAACAGAGGACTTAGAGCTGTAGTACAAGCATAGCACAGAAACCGAGAGTTGATTGAACGATATGTCAGGTGTAGAATCCGAGTCATTGATGTATCCCGATAGTATACGTAAGTGTGTCATTCCGCAGTCAACTTTCTGGTGGCGTCGGGGAAGCATGTAAGGCTCAATTCCTACTCTCGCCTGAAGACGGGTCACACCTCCAGATTCGCGGTGGGGAAGGCGGAGTCAGGGGAAACGTCCCTTTCTGTCAACTTATCGTTCAGAACTACTATGGTCACCGCGGGAGATTAACGGAGACCACGGGGGTCTTGCATCCAACTCGTCCTCATTCTTAACCAGTTGCATACTTTCGTCCCACTTGTATGACCAGGACTCTATTTTGAAACGATAGATGATTGCGAAATTGTACATGGGTCTCTCATAACGAACGCCTAGCCGTCCTAGCACAAACTCCAACGATCTCGCAGCCATTCAAGCCCTCATCCAGTGAGAACTCAAACAAGCTGTATCGGTAGCGATCCGGAATGATTGAGAATTTTGCTTGGGAACTTGAAGCGTCCAATGTGAGGAGACAAGCTGTATACCATGAGCGCCTAAGCTTTCATCTATCAATCGAAGCGTACGAACTCCCAGAGTCTGCTAGGAACCGTACGTTGAATTGGGAATTAGCTCAACGCTTCAACCTGCCCCTTTCCTGGCTACCATTATACGTCCATTCCGGGCATCTGGTATCAACATTTGGAAGATGGACCGACGCCTCGCGCGACATACCCCAAGGCATATGATATCAGAGCGTCAAAACGTTCAGTCTTCTCAGCACTCAGCCTTGGGGAGCGATGGGAAATTCGATGTGTTCTCTGGATACGCCCCGGAATTGGTTGAGCTGTGAGGCGATGGAGATGTTGAGCATAAGCAAAAACCTAGTTCGTGGGGTGAGTCTTAGTGATTCTTCAAGCCAATACGCACCAGGATGGGACAGCGATGTGAGCATCGCAAAGGTGCAGTCTATAGGAGTGGCAAGGCGGAGTGGCAAGGCGGAGTCAGTGAATATCTTCCTGGCGATTCTTTCAGTTTAGGAGAACACCTTCAAACGAGCATTGGAAAGGAGACGAAGTGTTGCCTGTGCGTTGTAGATTATAGAGCTAAAGGTCGCAAAAAGTGAATATGAAATATGAATATCAACAACTGACCTTAAGCCCATTCCAATTTTTCATCGTTTTCATTGTCGTCTAGGTGGCCTCCACCGCAATTGGAAGGGGAGGAAGAACCTCTGAGTGGAAAGCACATTGCATCTTGATAGACACGCATTCTCTTGGCCTGCAAATGGAACTCTCAACGGGTGGTGCTTGGGTTGACCAAGTCTCGGCGGCGCATTTCCGGATCCGAATGAGAGCTGATCAAATAGAGCTGCAGCCGAAATACGCCAACCGGCGTGCAAAATTTGGCTGGAAGACAGGTACCTAAGTCGAAATAGCTCGGGATCACAGTCGTCAGAATATGACTTGTGTATGGGAACAAAATGGATAGCAGGTGGCAAAAGCTCAACTAGAGAGCTCTGGAATAGGTACTAGCAGCGCTGAGCTTCAAATTCGGTCGTGCAGTACCGGGAAAGCATGCGAGCAGTTTTGCTTGAGGGTCTAAAAAAGTCTATAAGGTAACACTTCAGCTTGGATCAGGTTCTCGTGATACATTCCATTCCATCTCAGCACGAACTCGAAGGGCTTTCGGAACTCCTTATGCTCTCAGGCAGTTAGAACACAGACAAGCTATGTGGATAGTTCTACTCCGGGATGACCGAGAATTTTACTCTCGAGGAAGCGTCAAAGCAAACACTTGTACGACATGCCGTCGAGAATTTTTATTTCTAACCATCTATGCACCTATCAAGGTATAAATTTTGTGAGGCCGGAGCTTATGATTGTGTGCACCTTGGAGCTTAAATTGTTTCAGCAAGCTGTATACGTCTCCCAATAACTTCATTCGGAGAAACATCGTTCGAGGTTCCTTTCAGTCCCACTCCTGGGTGAACGCTGGTGCATCCATTTCATTCAATGGGACATGGATTGAACTTTTCATCAAACTTTGACCTCAATTAATGAAAAACTGAGACTATTTGCAAGAAGGCAATCAGCGCCCGCTCTACAATAGGCACCGGAAGGTCCGCTCAATGAGAGCCGTGCGCGCGGTCGCATCGCCAATTGTCTAATGAAGCTGTAAATTTACATACATTATTAAGACATTTCAGGAAGAATTATCACAGACTCTGGGCTATCTTCATCCGGGCAACGAATTAAACAGGACCAAACCGTTCTTGGTTAGAAGTATATAATTCCTATGACCCATACTCCTTCGTTTCTTGGTTTGTCACTCAGTGCCCCAGATTGAATCTCCAGCTCCGACGAGTCTTCGTAATCCAGTCCCTTTTTTCTTCCAATTCTACCAGTACCTACCCCACCGCCGGCCCTAGTCCCTCCTCTCGCACACGCTTTCGCTCAAGCTCCAACTTATTGACACCGATTCGACATGAATGTAATCAAAGCTGCTTCAGCGATGTTTGCTGCTCAGATCACCATGTGCATCGTCGGCGTGATTCAAGGGGCCGTAGCGTTGCCCATCGCGCAGCCTGGTAGTATTCAGCACCTTGAAGGGAGGCCGTGCAATTTCATATGCAAGTGAACCTCTATGAAGTGAGTAGGTTCTTCCCTGCATCTATCGGCAAGGTTTAGGTGCCAATAAAGTTGATATGATATACTGATTTGAGCTCCCCGCCAGCGTTAGGAAAGACTGGTAGCTTGTAGCTTGAATGCGTATTCAAAACAAGCATTTCGCCCAATTTCCTTGTCCCGTCTTTGAATCTTTTCTTTCTTTTCGCCGTAATTCAAACCGGTCTGTCCTGTTTTTCAAATTACATTGGTTTTCGTCGTGAATGTCCGTCTTCGACTATTTGTATCACTAGTACGAGATTGTATCGCCTCCGTTCTGTATTGTCAGGGAGACCCGAATTGTTTTATTAATAAAGCACCATGTACGTCGACCCACTCATGCAAAGCTCTACCGTCCTGCGCCAGAGCGTTGTGTCTGATCCCAACATATCAGAATGGCAGCGGTCCCAGAGAGTCAGTGCTAGCAGGTCTCCACCGTGCTTTACCATTATAAACTCCCCAACTCTCGTTCCTACTATGAGTCCACTTTACAAGTTGTTAACCTTCAATTGAAAGTGGAGATTGGCGATGACCTCATGATTGACACTGTGGCGGCGAGCAGCCCCGGGCGGAATTTACCCACTGGAGACTATACTGGAAAGCTACTCAGGGGCACTGATAAGATAAGGTTTCCTCAGACTGAGGAAGCAGAACCGCCGTGTGCGTATTATCGGGGATTTGCGCTGCTTCCACAAGGGTTCGAATTCGAATGAGGGTGGTGATTTATGTATTGAGGTAGTTCCGCCGTGGATGTGCCAGTCAACTATGCCATAATCACTCCATCGAGTTCTCCACTGCCANGGTTTGGTTGGTTTCAACCACTGTCTGCCAGTGCTGCCACGATCCAGATTGAACTTGGCATGCCAACATCACCACCGACCTCATCAGCTTCTAGTAGCAGCGCTGGCAAGAGCCCCCCCAAAACTCGCCAGCCCGCCTTCCCCATCGCTTTTCGAAAAGCCCACAGCGCTAGCTCAGAGGAGACGGTAGTGGAGCCGGAGGACGAGAACGGGCAGCCAGTGCAAGCACTTCTAGGAAAGGCATCAAATTCCCACAAGCCAGGCAGGCGGTCTGTTGTCGTTCTCCCTGCCCCGGCTACGTCGTCACCACCACGCAGCCGCAGTCATCTCGTGTTCATCACTAGCAGTAGCAATAGCGAGTCTGCTCTCGACGAAGAAGACGACGGGGAGCACGAACAAGAGTACAACGACGATACCGGACCACCAGAAAGGGAGCAGCAAGAAACCGAACGACAACAGCATCGCTTGGCTATTCCTCACTCTATCTTCCGCCGTCTATCGACTACATCCCAGATGTCGCTGCCAAGGTCCAACTACGACCCTCGAAGGGTATGCTTGAACCCTTTCCCCGAACTTACGCTCGGGAAGCATAAGAGGACGATTGGTGTTTATGTTGCAGGGGCTTTGGTGAGTCGACCGCAGTCTCATTCATCCAAATCCATATGCATCCCATTCTAACCTCATGTTACCCCCTTTTCAAACGAAATTAGTTTGCTATAGCCAACTGGGCGTTCCTCGACGCCGCTATCCTTTCCGCACATGCCAAATCGCCCTGGGGCCAGCCCGGCACCGACGATCCACCGGTCCATGTCACCTTCGTGGACTGGATCCCCGGAATCTGCTCCCTCCTAGGGTACTTTGTGATCAATATGATTGATAAAGACAGGATCAGGGGAGACGAAGGGTTCGGCGACTCAAGGGCTGTGTGGAGGGCGAGGTTGTTCTTGTTTATCGGGTTTGCGCTCATGGCTGGAGGGTTGGCTGGGAGTGTGGTGCGTTCCTTTCTCTCTCGTTCATATAGGCTTTTCACTCATTGACACGCGCCCCCCTCTCCCACAGACCGTCCTCGTCCTCAAATACATCCTCGGCGCCTACCCTGAACAGTTCACCTATTACGGCTATGCCAATGTTTCTCAGAGCGTCGCTATGATGCTTTCCGCTGTCGTCCTCTGGATCGCGCAGAATACGAGTAGCGAGTACGAGTATAACCTCACGCTCTAATCTTGGCTCCCGTTCTCGTCCCTACGTTGCATGGATGGATGGACTCTTTCTCCGCCGCTTTTGTCATCCGACTTCGATATGCGTTGGAGTGGACTGTATAAATAATGTTCTGGTCTATTGTATTTGCTGTATGTTATGCTCGATGTGTATTCATCCATTCATTCATCCCCCTTTTCACCCTCTGGTTTTGCGCCGTCCGATTCTCCCTTCCCAGCGACTCGTCATCTCACCCTGCCTTGAGGATAGAGACCCACCTGACTGACGTATCCTGTCATTCTCCTTCTGGGGCCCGTACTTTTTGTGCCTGGTTACATCTTTTTAGCTCTCCTTTGATATACTGGTTGCCAGTGGGCTGGCACGCAAGAGGCATCTAGACACGGATAGGTGAGTACCCATCTTATCCGAGTCGGGGCTCTAGTCTATCTGACATGGCAAACATCGGCAGGTCCTGGTCATCGCAAAAATTATGTGGGGATCGATGACTACCGACTGAACCTCAGCCGCACTGGCCCCAGCTCCCCGCGATACTCTCATGTCCATCACATCGACCTCGGCATTCCATTATCAAATTCATATCCTGGTTCCCCCACCTCGGCCTTTCTTTCGTTCGGCATCGGCTGTAAACTTAGAGCTTGAAGGCTGGTGGGAAGCCCGAGATGGATACCACGACCTGGTGGTCCCCAGGCCTCTCAATCGTCGCTTTCGAACAGTCATATGAACGCCTCTGTCTGTCAAGGCTAAAGGTTTTTCTTCATTGAGGAAATCAGTCTGGAGTTTGCCCGGGTTTCTAGAGCGTTGGATGCCTAGATGAGTAAGTGGATGAATGGGTGGAAGACTGACGATCTGACGATCTTTTATTCCACGGGCGATCCATCCCTCCTCGGAACCTGGCTTCAACTACTTGACACCGAACACTGAGTGTCCCCCTCGCAGTGTTGATCAGTAGATGCGTATGTATGTGCTTTGAATAACATAACGCACTGGCAACGCTCACCCACGTTCATGCCAAACAGACAGCCAGCGAGACAGACAGAGAGAGATTTCAATCACCTTCCTTCTAGCTTTTCTGACTGATCGATTTCTAGGCCCAGTGACGCCTTGGCCTGTCCACGAACGTCAATCCTCCTCGATTATCGGGTTGACCGGACGGACCCTGGTGACAGTCGGCCATCGGGAAAGAGTCAAATGTGGGGAGGGGAAGTACGTACTTCGGGGTGGGTATAAAAGCCTCGGTGCATAGTGTGGGGGGTGATTGTGACCTTCCTTCCTCCTCGTTCAAGGATCGGTTTTGGTTGCATTGCTACTTTCGCATCATCGTTTTTGCGAGCACTGGGCATAATCACTATGCGTGGTCTAACTCTCGGATCGTTGGCGCTGTTTGCGTGTCTGGCGAGTTCCTCCTTCGACCCTCGGATCCAATTCGCGTTTTTTGCTGATACATCGTATCTTTTGTATAGGTGTCTGCCACCCCCACGACGCTGGAGGCCCGACAATCGCCTAGCATCAAGCAGACTGTGGGGACGTGGGCGGCTAAGGGTTGTTTTAGGTATGTCTCCTTCATTCGTTGGCTAGTCCTTCCTTGTTCTTCATCGCACTTTCTCCTTTTCATCTCGTTTCTGTTCCGTTCTACCCTCACGCTCTCGCGCCTTCTCTCCCTAACACAATCATTTGTTCTTTCATCCAGGGATTTTGGCCCTCGAATCTTAACATTCAGATTCGACGTCCCAGAGGGAAACACAGCCGAAAGGTGCACGGCGCTGTGTAAGAGTAAGGGGTACGGAATAGCCGGGCTGGAATACGGCAGCGAATGTTGTACGTATCGTACCCCATCTCCCGTTTTCTACCCCCTATTCTGACTAAACTAATTTCTTCGTCGCCTCCGTTTCTCAGGGTGCGACAACTACATGCCCTACGGCCCTCCCACACCTTCATCCGAATGCTCCTTCCCATGCCCAGGGGACGCCACAGAGCTATGCGGTGCAGGAAACAGGATGGTCGTATACACCGACACACAGGGCACGCCTCCCAGTCCTGCTACATGCATCACCTGGAGGGATGGGTGGAGTTGGGGGAACGGTGTTTTGGAAGCAGTTAACAAAGCCAATACCGGGGGAGCAAAGACGAGGCTGTATGCTATTCCTACTAATCCGTTTACGGATCCGATATATTATACTATTATTTCGGTGAGTGTTTCCGAGTCCTCTAACCCCTCCCTCGCCTTTTACTCATTGACTTATGCGTTTCCGCACGATCCCTGCAACAGACTTGCCCCGCCGGATGCCCGTACACCGATTACTACAACTTCGGGATCGTGGATGGTATTCTGACCAGCTACAACACGAGGCCTATCGCTCCGAACGTTGGTGATTCGCAGAGCTTTATCTTCACGTGGCCGCAGACCGTTCCAGGTTACAACGCATATTGCGCCAAGGTGCGTTTACTGTCTTCTTCTTGTGTTCCACTCTTACTTATTCGCCAACGAAATCTTCGCCTCCAGCCAAATCCCTACTCCCCAGACGGCCCCTACATCGGTCACCCCCTCCTCTCTGTAAATGGACATACCGATCTCTGGGCTCTCTGCCCTAACACCACGGCCAATGGGAGGTTGGATGTCGTGTATAGTCCCGTTGCGAACCATGCGCACTACGTAAAGTCGCAGTGTACGGATGTTTGGCTTGAGGTGGGACCGTATTCTTGATTCGCGAACGAACAGCGGACGCTCTATTCGGTGTTGGTAATGGGTAATAGGAACTATCGTCGCTGATGCCATTGCGCAAGATGTTTGCGTTGGTTGTCTGTAATCTGAAAATTTGATACCATGTAACTTGTAATTAGGACAATATGTATTTGGAGTATCACCGTTATGAACGTGGGTGAATCCCCACGCGGGAAATCGACACGATGACAACCAAGAGATGGTTTACTGTGTAAAATCATGTGGATGCCTATCATGGGACGTCCTTCGGCGGTGATTAGCCGAAGCGGGGAAAATTGCACGGTGACAGACTGTCCCAGGTAACTCGAACCTCTCGTTCCGACCACTACTTCCTACCGAAGGAAAAATGGAACCCTTCGCGCCAACCCTGCTTTTCGAATTTGAACTGCGATATCTTCTCTTTTTGGATTCACGAGACCTCATTTCGGCAGCCCAGGTGAGCGACAGCTCTGCCTATCTCGACACTCATACTTCTGCGGTAGACGTACAAGCCATTTCGCCAGGAATTCGATAAAAGACAATGTGGAAAGATGCGCTACCAATGCTCTATCATTTAGAATCAACCTTCGAGCTCAGGCCCGTCCCCCGTCGAATCAATGGCCTTGGTAAAGCTTCAGCCGGCGACACTCTGGGTACAAAAGTTCGCCGTCCAGAGCAAACAGTCTCCACAGCTCCTACCACAAGTCCAAAGAGCCCTTCTATGGGACGACTAACCAATCGACGAGATTTTCAAGCGTTCATATCGATCCTGGTGGTCATTATCTCCTCGGCTGCACCCGTCTAGTTCTTACATCGTGCTCTGGAACTCGGCGCCTCCTGTACCATCCTCTCACTCGAAGTGTTATCCTGAAATTCTGGACTCGGTCCTTGTGAACGCTGACTCTCATCTGTGTCTAGCCCCTGTCCCCGCTACCCAACTCAACGAGTGGTATTCGCTGTTCTGCTCGCCGACGGGCCGGGGTAGGCGATTTTCTTTGCGCTATGTCGAGACTTGTGCGGCGTTCCATTTATTGCAAAGATTTCGGGTCTCATGAGGTTGGACCAATACCAGAATCTACCAGCATCTGGCAGCAGATCGATCATTTGCGTATCTGGCATCTTTGACCCGGTGAAACTCCTGACAACCGCTATGTGCTTGTTATACGTGGAACGACCCAGACAAAAACTACCTCTCGTATGGAAATTTGGAAATCGGGTGGTGGTTGGTCGCGGCTCTCGAGGTCTACCGCTGCAGTGATTCGTGGTATGATTCGTCTTTGGTACGGCATCTGATCTCGGTGAGACCCACAAAAAGCTGCTGTCGGTCAGCGCTTGGATCTTTTCCGTGAAGAGGTATTCAGAAGGGGGACATTAATCTGGGCCAGGAGGTCATTGGTTAGATGGAGAGACGCAGTGGAACGGCAGGTCACAAATCCCCGGCTCTGAGCACGCGTTGACGTGGTCTAGGATAAGATGACCCAAAGGGCATGACACCGGCGGCCGGATGGCCCTTGGCTGTAGTAAGAGATTACCACAAGCCTCATTTTGGGGAAATGGTCTCACAGTTGACTAGGATTTGCAGGAGCCATCCGCATTTTGTCACGTCAGAAGACTGAACCCTCCCCACCTCGACGTGGAGTTGGAGATCGCCCATCGTTGTCTCATTTTTCCAAATTGTATCTCGCGTTCGATTGTTCTTTGCTATGAATATCTCCCAGCTCCTCAGTACGTTGCCTCGGAACCTTTTCTCTCAGATTACTGATTGCTTTTTGTAGATCCCACCCCACCTGAGAGGTGCGGACCAAGTTCCCAACCAACAAGAAACTTGAAGGACACGGTGACACAGCCCGAAAGAAGAGAGGGATTGCCTCATCCTTTGAACGGCGGCAGTACCTCTTTCATTTGCTTCTCCTTGGGGCACGCAAATCCGCCCTTTGGAAAAGGATCCGTGGTGGGAACGAGTGATGCACAAGCTACTGCGACGAACGTTCCGGCTTTGGAGTCCGACGTCTTCAATTTTGGCCATGGAACAGATCGTTTGACAAGTACGTCTTGCTGTATCAGCGGTGAAGGTCGCAAAAGTGCTAAGATTTATGGGAAATCCCACCTGGCAGTTTATACATCCCGTCCATGTGACAAAAAAAATGCTTTACGCCGATCATCTTAGGACAATCCAACCTGGAGAAGAAGACGTCATCTACCACGGATTCACAAAGCATTGGACATGCTCCCGCTGCTCCAGGAGAGGTGAAGGGAGCAAAGCTGCGATGGCCCACAGTAGAACCCACTTATCCCGGCAGGGAGATGAATACTTGATCTTCGAGCCGGGCACGACCAACTGGTCATGTCGTCAGTGCGGCAAGTCCGGTAGAATAAGGTCAAAAGGGCGGACCCACGCAAGTATTCACCTTAGAGAACCTGTTAGATGGAGTTAAACTATTTCTTGGAGCATGAGACCCTGGCTCCGGCGTTTGCAAACCATGTCTATGACATATCTCAAGTCTCATCTCACTGTTCCTGTTCTAGCGAGAATCACATCTCTACAATCGATGTATCATCAATTTATTTTATACCCCGAGTTCCTCTTGCCTACCTACCTATCTACCTAGCCTGTCCACGAACCGTTCCCCGAGACGCCTCGTACACTCTAGGTCGGAGTAGTCAGATATGCTTTGCTATTATTAACGAGAAACAGATACTACGTTAGAAGAATCTCGAAAGGAGTGATAGTCCACCACATGAATAGCGTTTCCCTCATGCCCTGTCACCATATACAAGGATCGACCAGATGCGGTACACAGCAACGTAAACGGGACCAACAACTCATTATCAATGTCCTCGGCCTGTATCATCGTTGTTCGTGATTGATGTCTAGCTTCGGCAAGGTGCTCTCCGTTATGCAGGTGACCTGGAGGCTCAACATAGAGGTAGTGAACGCCATGCCCGCGGGTTATAAGCGACAACATCGATCCAGATGCATACTCGGTCAACGACATTACGCGATGGGTTGCAAAATACACGTATTGAGTTGGGAAGTGGAAGTTGCATTGGAGCTCGAGCTGGATGTCTTCTAGCTGGCTAGTAACGTTGACCCTATAACGGGATGAACAAAGGTGATCAATGGGGAGTGTAAAATAATCGAAAGTCATCTGTCCAAGTTGGCTCTGTAGCCAAGGGGATGGAGGGAGGACGTCAACAATAGCAGTTACGCTTGGGTCATGCTGTGGCGCTGGTGGAAATGGAAGAACGAAATCTGGGGCTACGAAATCCAGTTGCGGAATCAGCACTGTACCACTTCCATCAACTACCCTGTCTGTAGGCGGGACCTTCCATACGTAAACAGAGAGACGGTATATATAAGCAACAATTTTCCCTGAAAAAAGCGTCTGTTGCCAGTAAAACGATTTCAGCCACCAGAGGGACGAGAGTTTGACAGCGACGTACCGCACATGCCGTCATTTCCTCATCTGTGGTATGAAAAGGCAAAACACAATAACGTCCCTGGCTGAAGTCCCAGATGATGCCAGTTCGCCGATACCTGAGGTATACACAGGTGCGCCGTAGGTGAAAGCCATACACCACTGATTCACGGCTCTGAGTTTTGTCGATTTTTAGCGAACAAAGCTCAGTAAATGCGGCATTCGAATCAGTTGGAACGATGTCATAAATCACAGCGTGGCTATATGAAACCGGATCCCTAGGTGAGTGTGAAGAAAGGTTGCAGGAAAACGGGACGCACTCAGTCTGCACGGAACCGCTTGAAAAAAGAAGCCCGACTCTTAACCGCGCCTCGTCACCCTCAACACCGACGACCTCGAAGCCTATGCAGTACTGGGTTGCATTGTCTTGTACCAGACTTCTACTGGCAACAAGGAAAGGGTTTCCAAAAGGTTTGTAACCCACTTGACCCAGATCAAAGAGATCAAGCTTAACACGACCGCAGGCGACGAGATACCTCCCTCCTGGAACCAGGAACCGTCTAATAAATCCATCGTCGTGCATAGGAACGAATGTGCTCGACAACGGTGCCAATCTCTCCTGACTGTCAGGTTTCTTTCCTGGCAGATCAAGACTGTCGTGGTGCGCGCCGAGCATTCGACTCCACCGGTGTGGACCCAAAGCTGCTCGTATCAGCTCGAGGATACCCATCTCATCGATGCTGCCATAAGAGGGGATGAAGAGCGCCCGCTCGCGACAGACGGAGCGGAATATGGACTCCCACAACTCTCTTCGGGAAAATTGGTCATGAAGAGTTCGGCAGACCTGAATGAGAGGCCGAGTTAGATGGAGGCTGCTTCCTTCCTATGGATGGCGTACATGACTCAAGGATAGAACGTCCCAAGGCTCCAGATGACGGACGACCTCAGACCACAATTCTACTGGTATGTCTTCTGTGATTGTACTTTCTTGCCCTTCTTCAGGTGTCATTTGATGATCCAAACGTTGGAATCAAAGCCAAGGAGATGCAGGAAGGAGGCAAGGGAGGGCGACGGTGAATCCGAGTCACCAATCATTGCCGATAATCTAATCTAATCTTCGGCGTTTGATGAGTCGAGTCTCCCGACCAGGGTCTGGATGCTCGCGTGGACTGAAGACCGGAACCCATACTCCGACAAAGGTGTACATAAGGCTCGATTCTCAAACGCGTCCACATAGACCTGTTTCATAGCCCCTTTTTGTCCGTGTCGTATCCACGGAACAGCCAGAAACAACCACCCGATATGTTGACCAGCACTCGCTGTTGCTCATGATCAACATGTGCTGATGGGTATGGATTGGGGAAGTTGAATCCGAGTTAAGCTTGAAACTGCTTTTAAATAGCCGTCCAGTGGCCAAAGGCTGGAAGTCAAAACGAATCAAAACCGTCAAAGCCAATCGAAAGCCTTCTTCAAACAATGGTTCTTCTCTCCTTTAGCCCGACGCGCCTCACCAGGTGGAGTCCACACAGGAAAGGATTAAGATATTACGACCGCCTGAGCCAAACGGGTTGGTTTGGTAGGTGGAAACAGGCTTGAACCAAGGCATGTTCGTGGGTGGTGTAAATAGAATGAACGCAATCGATACCGGAAAGAGTTCGAGTTTTGAAGTGAAAAGCGTCTTGAGGGTATCTCTCAGCGGCCTTATCTGTGAGTGCGATAATGCCAGGACATATGCAATGGGAAATCTTCCGTGATTATTCGACGAGGAAGACAGCAGTGGGTCTATGTAGGCCCTGAGCGTCCGGCTGGGCTCAGGGTTCTGCTCCATCCACCAAGACAGAGATCTTATTCCCCGAGACAGAATATTCGGGCCAGCGGGGCCTTTCTTGCCACTGGACATGCTCTATACCCTTCTCGATGGCGCTCACCCACTGTTAAGAGTAACGGTAGCCGGCAATGAGTCTACGGCCTGAGGTCAGTTTGCTAACGTAGTATTGTTCCGACGTGGTAAACTACTGAGAGGGAAAATGGGAGTGAAGGCATGGCCGTGGATGTGCGATCCATGCGTTCTCCACGTGGGTAGAAGGGTCGCGCCTCTATTGCTCCTCGATCGCCCGTCCTTCATTGAATTTGTATAAGCAATTGTAAACTGCGATCAACTTTTTTTTTCAACTACGAGAATCCTGCCTTGGCATTCCCTAAATTGCGGTCAGCCTGGGCAGTGGAAATAGAGTGAATGTTCAAAATTCCCTCTCCGAGTCTCAATTGACATTTTGCTATATTTGATATTGCTGGGAAGAGATATTGGCAAGGTCGGCAAACCGGATAAAAAGACAAATTGGGCGGGGTGAATCAATAAAAGCGAGGCTTCCTTACCGTGGTCCGCAGCCAATGGAATAGGCCTCCTCCTTACATCTTCTTGACGTATATAATGGCTCTCGGGATATTGCATGGTCTTCCAAAGCAAAATGAAGCATTTTCATGGCATACTCTCCCTTCTTACGAGCATACCCTTCCTCGTGCATGCCAGAGTGTATGAGTCATTGGAACACTTGCCGAACCGAAACTATGACTTCATAATTATTGGAGGTGCGCTCGCTGTTACATCTCGTTACGGGAAGTCCATACTAATTGCGCTCAGGTGGTACTGCTGGGTCTGTGGTGGCTAGCAGGCTTACCGAGAGCAACCGTTTTAGGGCGCTTCTCGTTGAAGCGGGTCCAAAGTTCGTGATTCTTGACTATTCTATCTTCATTATTTCATCTTTACAAACGTTGCTCTAGCAACGAGGACGTCCTCGATATCAAGGTTCCGGGCTTCCTCAATCAAATAAACAGCACTTACAATTGGAATTATGTAACCGAGCCCTTGTCTGGCCTCAACAACAGGACTCTCGAATACTCCAGAGGTCACGTACTCGGAGGATCCAGCTCAATCAGTAAGTTTTTTACATGCTCACACATCTGATGCTCATCCAATTGACTAGACGGGATGGTATATACCCGTGGCGCTGGCAGTGATTATGACGCGTGGGCAAAGATTACGGGTGATCCTGGATGGACATGGAGATCTCTAATCACATCGATCAAGCGTGTATGTCGCTTTTGTCTCCTAATAGGATAGCTGCTGATTGAATATGTCATATAGAACGAGAAATGGGTATCTCCTCTTGGAGGCCGCTACATCACTGGTCAGTACGACCCCCGGGTTCATGGTTACAACGGAAATACGCTCGTTTCCTTGGTTCAGTCCGAGCCCACTGAGTTTGATCGGCGTTTCATGCAATCCGCCCAGCAACTCAACGAAGAATTCCCGTTCAATCTCGATCCAAATTCGGGTGATCCAATTGGAGTCAGTGAGTTGATATTCTTTGCCTCACTCTGAGACGTACCTTTCTGAATCGACCTTAGCTTGGAACCAGAATACATTCGGGAATGGCGAGCGAAGCAGTGCAGCAACTGCCTATCTAAATACCGAAGTTAGACGTCGCGCTAACCTTGACATCGTGATCAACACTCTCGCCACCCGAGTGCTACCTGTAAATGAGGGGGATTCAGGCCTAGTTGAACGACTGGGGATTCGGAAGGTTGAACTGGCGCCAAGGTCTGGGGGCAACACACGGAAAGTCCTCACGGCCAGGAGAGAGGTCGTGCTGTCCGGTGGAGCTATCAATACCCCACGTATCCTGCTTAACTCAGGAATTGGAAATCATACGGAGCTCAGCGCGCTTGGGATTACGACTATACACGATCTACCTGATGTTGGAAAGGGCATGTCAGACCACCATGTCGTTCTGAATGTATGGAACGCGACTGGGGCTCCGTACCCTCAGTAAGATAATGTCCTATTCGCTTGACTTTCTGTACCTGTGATTGAACTCCCTTTCATAGACCAGGCCCCGAAGCTCTCAAGCAGTGGAGAGCGACTAGAACAGGTCCTCTGGCGAACGCTACATTCTCGGGGCGACCTTTCATCTGGACGCGGATTCCTTCTAACGCGTCGATCTTCGAAGAATACGGTGTAGATCCTTCTTCTGGGGAAAATGCGCCTCATCTTGAAATAATTCCTTTGGTGTGTACAATCAGAATTCGTGTGATATGGTTCCTTTGACTTCTATGTTGTGCTTTGCAGGACGAAGGCAACCGAGTTTTGGCCGTCATTACGCTATTAACACCCAAGTCTCGTGAGTCTTCCCAAGTTGTCCAACAATCCTGGGTGCTGACCTTTGATCTTAATGTAGGTGGGAGCGTACAACTTCGTTCTTCAAACCCATTCGATCCTCCACTTATCGACCTCGGATTATTCACGCACCCTTTCGACGTTGAAGCCCTCCGTATTGGCGTATCCCGAGCCATTCGATTCTTCAGCGCACCGGCATGGTCTGATTATATCACCGCTCTCGTTACACCTGACCCCGACGCCACACCTCGCGAAGTCTTTAACGAGGCGTTTATTAGGGGTACGGCTGGGTCCGGATCTCACCCTACAGGAACTGCTGCGATGAGTGCAAGGGACAAATTGAAAGAAGGGGTCGTTGATCCAGATTTACTGGTCAAAGGAGTCGAAGGGCTCCGGATTGTTGATGCATCTGTGATTGTGAGTTTCATCTGACTTTCATTCATCCTCTATTCCAACCAAGAATTTTAGCCTCTGATTCCGACTGGGCATACTCAAGCACCGGTGTACATTGTTGCTGAGCGCGCGGTAGAGTTGATACGGGAAGCGTACCAGTATTAGAAGCAAATCCAGATGGTAGATGGCCTTCAAGACAGGCTGTAGGATCCACGTACCTGTATGAGACGAGATTTTACGTCGCAGATCGATCAGAGTTGGAGAGCAACTTGTATGACCTGAGTACCTAGTGTGGCTGGAAACACACAACCAATACAATCACATTGTCTTCAAGTCCTTGTGCTGCCCAATGGTGTAGTAGGGAGATAGAAGTTTCGAGGCATTTCTGCCTCTTGCCTGCGGTATGTTCATATTGGCGCGACTTGGGACACGTTCGAAGACTTACATATACTTGTTGCAGGATCTTTGCTCCGGTCCCACCAGTCACAGACGGGTAAGACAAAGAAAAACCAAATCGCCCATTATGTCACCACCGCTCCTTGTCTGTAAGCTGTATCCCGGCGCGAGAGCTCGGAAGCAAGGTTGGTCTATTTAGATGTAGTTGACGGCTCCCGAACGCTGTTCAATGAACTGATTACTAACCCCTTGATAAGTAGTTGCCTCAGGTGAGCTTTCAAATGCTGTGCATGGCGCTGATGCATCAACTTGATCATGTACATCGCCTCTAACACAGGGACAGTGAGCGCCGAGCCTGAGAGCACTATTTAAGCTGGAAACGTCCTGTCACTGAACGTTAAGTGTCACGACGATGACCGAACCCAGTTCTTTACCCCTCCTGACGCCCGAAAAAGCCCTGTTATTTGCAAATGCCGGGGATTCTGATGGCGACAGTGACGAAATATCCCGAAAGAAATGTCTCTCGGAGAAGATGTCTGGCGCGATTGTGCTCACTGCAAGATGGAACTATCTAGCCACTGGCGGGACGGGTCCAGAGGTCATGCTTATAAACTGGTAAGTGCGCTATCTCCCGACACTTCGATCTAATTTATGACCATCATTGCAGGGGATGGGGCGTGGAAGGTATTTCATCATATCCATCATATCTCCTTCCCTCGGCACCACATTGACACTCAGGCAGAACTCTTCGTCGATATCGAGCATCGAAATGGTTGCAAGGGCTCTCCAACTTCAAGTTTCGACGACCTCACATTAGTTGTTTTTGGCATATCGGATGACGACCTAGACCCTCCAGCCCGCTTTTCTTTGAAGCGCGCTTCTGATACAAGATGGGAGTGCGAGACTCTAATTGAATTGTACGTAGTCAACTGTTCACGGCATGCTAAAAAGAGTAGGACTAAATAGATCCTTTTTACACAGAACAGGAGAAATTCTTCCCTATCTCACCGTTGTGGTCGAGTCGCTCGATGTCGGCGATTTGGGACAGGCGACCTTCAGTGGGGCGGAGTTGCAATGCAACGTGTCTGGATCGTCAGACTCCGGCGGTGAGCTCTATAGAACAGACGCGCAATCCTGGAAGTTTATATTTGATATTTACAGACCTCAAAGTGATTACGAAGAGTATGGTCGATGAAGAAAACGTAGACGCCAGCTACGACATTAGACTATCCTTCGTTGTTCGGAAGATGTTATCCAGGAAAACCAGGGTGGTGGCAGCAGGTAAAATTCGCGGAATTCTCAACTAAAAAAGATCGGGAATACTCAACCTTCAATGCAGGTACTCAGCTTCCTCCAGAAAAGTCGCTTTTGGAACGTGCAACGTATCATTATGACCTCTACAACGAGACTCAGAACCCAGCAGAACTCGACAAAGCTATCTCAGAGTTTAGGGAGGCTCTGACTCAAATTCCAAGTGAAGACCTTTCCCGCCTACACGGCCTCGCCGGACTTGCTGCCTCCCTCCGTCTTCGTCACGGGGGGACGAACAACTCTGACGATCTCGATGAGATGATCAATACTCTCGAAGAAGACATAGCTTTACGGGCAGCAGAGGTTCCTGAAGATCATGAAACCCTCCGTAACGCCTTGATCCGTCTCCGTGAAGCATTGAAGGCCCGATACGAGAACCTTGGAAATATCTTGGACCTCAACCGGGCAATTGATGCTCAGTACCAGGCCATCGAATTCGGATCTGAGGAGAGCGATTTGATGGCGAATATGTGGACCCACCTGGGGGCCATGCTATTTCGCCGATTCGAACATCTGGGCAACACTGAAGATATCAACAAGTCGGTCGAGGCACATGGTCTATCTCTCACAATTATGTCTGGTGACGACGATTTTTTGACAAGTGATGCGTTGTGTACCCTTGGCTGCTCATATTTGGCCCGTTTCAAACGCACCGGAGTCGATGAGGATCTGGAAGAAGCGGCTTCTCGCTTTAGAGAAGCATTAGGGAAGCAACCAAAGGATTCAATCGTATTGTCCAACCTTGGGGCCTGCCTAATGCGAAGATTCGAGAAGTTTGGAGATCTCACCGACATCAACGAGGCCATTTCTTCTCAACAAAAGGCAGTGCAATTTGCCCACCTGAACAAGGACATGGCGAGGTATTCCGTCTTCAACAACCTTGCCCTGTCGTTTTGGTATCGGTACAATCACTCCAGAGACGTCGAATCTTTGCAGGAAGCAAGAATCAACTTCGAATCGGCCCTTAGAGAAACCCCGAAGGACAACCCTACACGACCATTCACCCTCAACAACCTGGCAGCATGCTACGGATCGCTGTATAGTCACACCTTCGACATAGCGCAAATCTACCGCGCAGTAGGTGCGCAACTTGAAGCCGTGGAAACCGTCCCAGAAGGGCACACATGGCTTCCCTGCCTTCTCGATAATTTGGGGCGTCGCTATCAGAATCTCTTTGAAGTCACTCACCAGCTGGACCATATTCAGCTGGCGATAGATTATCACCGGAAAGCGGTCAAGACAGGCTCCCCGGAGACTACGGACTTCATAATCATTCTCGAAAGCCTTGGAAACGCTCTCCGAGATCGCTTCCTAATCACTCGAGATATTGCCGATATCAATGAAGCAATCACCCTCACGGAGCGTGCAATCAATGTGCTTCCAAAAGACCACAGCTCGTGGGCGGAGGCTTGTCACGGTATCGGAAATCTCTTCATTGATCGCTACGCAGTCTCGGAGGACAAAACCGACCTCGAGTCTGGTTTCACCCATTACAGCTTGGGGACTCTGTCATCAACCGCCTCTCCATACGATCGCTTCCGTACTGCAAGAGCTTGGGCTCATTGGGCCATGGAGTACAATGATTCTACTCAAGCAATCAGTGCGTTCGATGCGCTAGTCGAGGTCGTCCCTGCGATGGCAGGCGTTGGAAAGACAGTGCAGCGTCGCCACGAACTGCTCATGAACCTCTCAAGCTACATCTTGCGTGGAGCTTCCGTTGCTATCTCCACCGAACGAGTTGACAAGGCATTGGAATGGCTGGAACAAGGGCGAGGGTTGGTGTGGAGTCAAATTAGCGGTTTGCGTACACCTTTGGACGGTCTTCGTGCGGTCAATGCTACGATAGCCAACCGTTTCAAAACGATCTCGAGAGCCCTGGACGCCTCTGGGGCGCGTATGCAGGATCCTATGGCGAGATTCCAAGCAACAATCGATCAGAAAATATCCTTGGAAGAGCAAGCGTCCTCGCACGTCGAACTTGCCAAAGAGCGAGAGTCTTTACTCAAAACCATCCGAACGACAATCCCAGGTTTCGAAAATTTTCTCCGACCTCTACCATCTTCCTCCTGGATGCAGAACCTGCCCGAGTCTGGCCCCGTTGTCGTGATTAACGTGCACAACACTAGATGCGACGCGATTGCTCTCATGGCAGGTTCTGAGGAACCTCTCCACATTCCACTGCCGGACTTCTCACTGTCCGACGCTGTAGACCTCCGTCAGCTCTTGGAGAAGGCGCTCAAACAGTTCGGAATTGACATGCGCGGATCATCCATTGACCTGACCTCCCCCGAAGTTCGTGCCATGAAGCCGAAGCTTTCCGGGAAGAATTCCTTAACAGAATCCCCTCCCCTCATTGAGGACATACTACGCCAGCTGTGGTCACACCTCGTAAAGCCAATCGTCGAGGCTTTGGCGCTCCCAGTAAGTTGAGATTAAGCACATCTTGGCCTTGAGTTAGAAAGACTGATAATTCTATAGCGATCCGAAGACCCAGAAACCAGGATATGGTGGTGTCCGACTGGCCCACTAACATTTCTTCCTCTCCACGCAGCGGGTATATATACAAGTGAAACCCCCGAAACTCTGTCTGAACACGCCGTCTCCTCATACATTCCAACGGTAGCCGTCCTCACCGAGCGCGTCAAGTCCACCCGAATCATCCCTGAGGAAAAATCAGGTCTACTCCTCGTCAGTCAACCCAACGCGCCAGGCTACCCATTGATTCCCGGAACAACGACCGAAATCGAGAGAATTGCCCAGAAGATCAATGAATCGCAGGCAACCATTCGAACTCTTCGGCTTGAAGACGAAAACGCGACCGTCAAAGCTGGAACAGAGGGTATGGAAAACTATAGCTGTGTCCATCTCGCATGTCATGCTGCACAAGACATTGAAGAACCTTTGAAAAGTGGATTCTACCTGCACGACGGCCGACTCGAGCTATCCGCCATCATGAAATCGCATATCAAATCAGCCGACTTTGCATTTTTATCTGCATGCCAGACTAGTACGGGAGACCACAAGCTGAGTGAAGAAGCGGTGCATCTCGCAGCTGGGATGCTAGCAGCGGGTTATCGAGGTGTCGTGGCGACGATGTGGTCCATTCAAGACGAATACGCTCCGGAGGTGGCAGAGGACTTCTACGCCGATCTTCTACTTCGTGACTCGGCCGGTCTGGGAAGGAATGCCATCAATGGGTCTAATGCTGCATACTCCCTTCATCGCGCAGTGCGTAATTTGCGAGCAAGGCATGGAGACTCTGACGCGCTCTTCCTCGCGTGGATTCCTTACGTTCATTTTGGTTTGTGACAAGTCCACTTTGTACTTAGTTAGGATCATTGTAGGTCACGCCGCACGTGCGTGTGACGAACGCGTCAAGCAAAAGCTCGATGTCACGGTGTTCAATCTAGTCTCGAATTTTTCCAAGCCGCTTCAAATTTCCATACATCTCCAACTGTCACAGTCTCTCCTCTATGAATGCTTTCATATCTTTATCCGCAGATATCGTGGTTCAAGTCCTCCGATTTCTGGATCCTATCGGCATAATTGCGATGCGACAAGTTCGTCAACGACCGTTCTCCCCTCGTAAGCGGGATGCTCACGCATAGAAAAATTGCAATAGACGTGTCGGACCATCCATGCAATCACGAACGCAAGGATCGTCTGGCTGACGGCTTTGAATCACGTTTGTGACAGTCATGGAATCTTCAAGCCGACGTTTCCAGTTGAAAAGATGACAGTATCGGAGCTGGAGCATGCGGCCCTTTCACCATACCGCTTTATCGAAACCATCAAGAGCTACGACGGCCGTCTTTGTCCAGCTATACAGTCGCGCACCTTTCAGTGTCGATGGAGAGCTCAGAACGGCATCGCCAGCCTTGACGTGGAATCCGGTTTCCTCATTCCTGGGGGCCGCTATCTTTTGACGACAGCACAAGGCCGTGGTCTTTTCCTATGGGATTTGGGATTCAATCTATATCACGGCATGAACCCGTTTCCAGTCGCGGCATTGGAAGTGGTAAAACCGTGGGCGATGCGTGTTTGCCCAACTTTGGATGGGAAGCAAATTTTAGTCTCTGTCATGGCATTCGCGGAGTAAGATAAAGTCGCTTTTACATCCCTTTCGCTCCACTCAAGTATGTTTTTCAGTCAAAGTCAGGAGGACGTGTTGCTGTCGATCTATCGCATTGATCCTCGATCAGCGGAGCCCACTTTTCGGCTAGAAGGCCGGCTTAATCTCGAAACGAGTACCTCCTGGGGTTTGAACTGTATTCATCTCACCTCCAACACGGTCTTCGTTGCGGCTCGCAATTTAGAAGTGATCATCTGGAACTGGGTAGAACTCACTGGCTGCAAATGGCAACCCTCTCAACTTATAAACGCCATGGTCAGCTATCGATTCTCAGTTATTTAGAGCACGAACACTAATGTCGTTCTTGCAGGTAACTATTTGCGATGACACCCTCACGGGGTACGACATCGACGGAAACTTATGCGTTTGGGATATTCCCAAGCTCTCCCCGCTGGGAATACCCAAAGTCAGTCATATGTTCCTCGAACATAGTGCCCCCAAATTCTACATTCATAAATCCGGCATCGACACATCCATATTCGACCATTTCATTATTGAAACATCCGCATGGCACCAGCAACCCCTCACTGAGCGTCATATGTGCCTCCTATCATGCCGACAAAAAAGGGATGGGATTTCACTTGCTCTGTATTCAATGAGACGGACAGGGAGCCCAGGTGACCCATTTCTTCCTAGCTTTCTTCCGGCAGCAGGGGGTCAAAGCCCAAAGGTTTACGGATCTAACCTGAATGCTCGCTTCGGTTGCCACCCATCCTCTTTATTCCCATCCAACGGTCACCTCGTTTTCTGTTCACAGTCGGAATCTGGCGCCCTCGTTGCGACAATATTGCCTATTCCTGGGTCGGTAAATTATGGGCCCATCGAAGTGCAGTCGATGTACATGACGGAACTTGGTGAGGCTCCCCGAGAAGTGCTTTCTCAGCTTTGCCCCATGTCGGGTCGGCTGGTGTACACAACTCCAAACGGCGAGATACGAGTTGCGGATTACTTTGTACCGCCTGAGGCACCATAGGTCACAAAGATATATAGCTATAGGACTCCTCCATAAAAAATAAACCACTTCATTCGATACGCGCCCGAGACACCGCAGTGCCTGTACACCACTCGAAGGAAAATGAACTCGACATATGGAAGTATCACGTATCCTTTCGTTCCCTATTGGGCATATCGATTACATAGAGAGGCCGGTTCAATAGTAGAGAACACCAACGGACAGAGGAAGGAGAGGGAATTTATTTAGTAGCCTAGTGGCCGCCGAGTTCAATGAGATAGACATTCACCTGCACACACAGGCCTCTTATGTAGTAGGCGGGAATGGTCCTTCCGGCTAGTCACTAGTCCATGATTGCCATTCAACTATCAAGTATGCTTCTCTATAGTACACGCTAAGCAGATAATGTTCCTCCCATGAACATGTCTCACAACCCCGCGAATACACTCTCCAAAACAGCCCTCTGCTGAACCTGATAAATCTTCCCTACGCCCGTAGCCGGAACTGCACTCTCCTTCCTCCCTTTATACTCCACCGCGACGCTACTTCCACCATTGGCGGCTTTCAAAACCTCTTGAATCCTGGGCTGCACATGGGTCCACGCTCCCTGATTCCTCGGCTCCTCCTGCACCCAAGCGTACTCCTCCACATTCGGGTAAGCCTCCAAGACGGTTTGCAGTTGTGCAAATGGGAAAGGTGCAAGCTCTTCGATACGAATGAAGGCGACTTGGTCTTGGATTTCGGAAGATTTAGCTTGACGCTCTTTGACGAGCTCGTAGTAGAACTTTCCAGAGACCATGACGATGCGCTTAACGGTGCTCTTATCCACGACAGCTTCGTCATCCAATACAGGCTTGAACTTGGTGCCTTCAGCCATATCCGCCAAGTTTGACGAGGCAGCCTACACCAGAACGAACAAAGTGTCAGCCTCAAGCATAATTTGCTCATAAATGAAAACACCTACCGCCAACCTCAACATTCCTTTAGGTCCAGCAATAACAAGTGGCCTCCTGTAATTCCTACTCATCTGCCTCCTCAACAGGTGGAAGTACTGAGCAGGCGTAGTCGGGAACACCACGTGCATATTGATATTATCGTTCAAGGGTCGTCCATCTTCCATCGTATACCGGTCATTGGTGAGTTGAAGGAACCGTTCGATCCTCGAAGACGAGTGTTCCGGTCCTGCACCGTCCAACCCGTGTGGGAGCATGAGGACAATGCCGCTTTGTCTTCCCCATTTCGCTGTTAATTGGCTTGTCGTTAAGAGCTGGTTGAAGACAGCGATGCGGACTGCGACTTACTTTCTGCCGAGGCAATGTAAGTGTCGATGATAATCTACAGTCAAATCAAGGTCAGAGAGGAACAAATACGCAAGACGACAACCGATAGGTACCTGAGCACCGTTGAAGAAGTCCCCGAACTGGGCCTCCCAGATTGGCAGCAACGTCGGCCGTTCCCAGCTGGCACCATACTCGAACTATCATCGGAAAAAGTCAGAACCGCCCACTATTGCTCTAAAAACGGGGAAACGTACCCCAAGGACACCCATCTCGCTCAAAGAGCCTAGATAGTACCAGAACCATCAGCCTTTCGTATGTCGAGGCCACAACAGGACATAAACGTACTATTCGCAAGCTCCAACTTGCCCTGAGCCTCCAGCTCATCATTGAGCGGGACGATAACGCCCTCTGTCTTCTGGTTCACAAGCATAGCATGTCGGTGGCTAAACGTCCCTCTTCCAACGTCCTGTCCCGAAATCCGAACATCGTATTCTTCGAGCATCAGACTTCCGAATGCCATGGCCTGCCGGACAGAATATCGCAGTTAACCTTGACGGTTGAACAGAACAACCACAGGGAGAGGGACGTACCTCGGCAGTAGCGAAATCGATGCCTTTCCCTTTCTCAATACTCTGCAATCGATTCTTGACGTGTCGTTGCAACTTCGAATGGATTTCCTGTTTTCCCATCGTCAGCTTCCGCTTTCCCCAGTCCAACTCGCCAGAGAGCGATAGGTGAGAAACGAGACACTCACATAACCTTCAGGCACCTTCACGCTAGCCTTCCCAACCTTCTCGAGCACGTCCAGCGGAACACCCGTAACGGGATCATGCACAGCATCTTCACCACGTGGCCACGCCATTCCCTTCCACTGGCCTTCCAGAAGAGAAGGGTACGAAGGCGTGAACGATGCACCACCCGAAGTGACCTTGGCCAACTCAGATTCCAAATGCGCTTTGTAATCACCCCGGACGCGGGAGATATCTGCGGCAGTGAGGACCTCTTCGGTCTATCCGGGATTTCGCGGACAGTCAGTATGAGATAGAGGGGAGAATGAAGCTGGACGTACAAGAAGCTTCTCTTCGTAGAGCTGGGGCACAGATTTCCGGGCGGCGATCTTCTCGTACATGAGCGGGCTGGTGATCCCAGGAAGGTCGAGTTCGTTGTGACCCCTGCAGCAATATTCCGTCAACACCACGTTGGGATCGTATTAACCAAAGAAGCTTACCATCGGCGATAAACCAAAAGATCCACGATAATGTCCTAATTAAACGAAAGCATTAGAGGGACTAGTAATATCCCAGACTCCAGAACAGCGTACCTTTCTGAAGTAATCCCTGTACCTGAGTGCGATTTCCATTGCCCGAGCGACATCTACCCGCATCGTCAGCTTTGCTGAAGTCAAAAGGAAACCAAGCGTACATACCTTCAGGATAATCTCCATTGACGTGCAACACCGGCGCATTAATCATCTTGCCAACATCTGAGCAGTACATCGAAGATCGAGCACCAGAAGCCGGGGTAGTATATCCAATGCTATGTCGACATCAGTATCTTCAACGACAAGCAAGCTTAAGACGAGACTCACTTGTTATCTACGACCAGATGCACACTTCCACCACTGGTGAAATGAGGCAGATTACCTGTAAAGTTCGACATCAGTCAGCGCCTAAAGAGAGGTATGGTATAGAGAAGATGTAAGATGACGACGCTCACTCATTCCCAAACTCTCCATAACGACACCCTGACCACTGAAGCTACCATCACCATGTAGCTGAACACACATTACTCGATCACCAAGCTTGCAGTCCGCTGGAGAGGTCTTGAGCAACGAGAGCTGTTTAGCACGCGTCTTTCCAAGCGCAATAGGATTGACAGCCTCTGATAAAAGCACCCGTCAAAGTCAGCTCAGGATCAGAAGGTGGGGGATGGGAGTAACGTACCGAGATGCGAGGGATTGGCTTGAAGGGAGACCTTGATTTCGGCACCGTTGCCATAGTTGAGAGCAGGTGAAGATACTGTATCGTTGAAGGCGTGTCAGAAGTCGAAAGCGCAGAAAACTGTTGACAGGACCTACCCAGATGGCTCAACACGTCAGCATCCACGCCGAGGTCCTCAGGGAGCTCAGAGCCTCCTTTGATCTTGTGGAAGAGGCTTGAAGGAGGGTATTGCAGTAGATCGGTCAAAAGATTCAGCCTTCCACGATGAGGCATGGCTGTGAGTATCGGTCAATTGAGGAAGAATTGGAGGAAAGAAACACAAAGGCACGAACCTAGAATCGCGTGCCGTACCCCTCTCGCAGCAGCTGCACCGAATAATGCATCCAACGCAGGAAGCATCGACTCTCCACCTTCGAGACCATACTAAACGTTACATAGAAGTCGTCAGAAATGTGGTAGTGGAGGAAATGCCGAGAGGTAGCTCACCCGCTTGAGATTTGGGAACTTGGCTTGCAAGAAGTTATCCAAGACCTCGCTCCGGGCCAACAGCTCGTGAATCCTTCTCCTCTTCTGGTCGTCGATGATGCTCAGCGGGTGATCTTCGGGGGATGGCAGGGATTGAGACTCGAGGAGGTGAGAGAACCACAGGCGTTCGGTCTTGGAAGGCGAATGCATGAATTCGTAGCCAATGTTGCCGACGTAGACTCCCCGTAGCCTCTTGACGATGTCTTCGAGCGTCCACAGCTCCTCTTCTTCGCCTTGGCCAACCCCCCTAGTCCAAATGATCCCGTTGACGTCGAACAGCTCCTTCATACCCTCCTCGCTCAAGCCCAGGCCGTATCGGTTAGGGTTGAGTGCGGTGACTTCTTCGCGATGGATAAGGTCCAAGGGATCGATACGCGCGGCTCTGTGACCATGTATACGCATAGAGTCGACGAACCGCTGTAACGGAGCGTTGCTCGCTCTGTTCTGGAGCTGGGTCGAGGTATCTACTCTGCTGTTAGATTCAACGTCGTCCGTGAAGCCAGAGAGGTTACTCACAGTCTGGAAACATGTATTCGTGGGGTTTCCTGTACCCAAACGACTCGTCGTGGTAGCCCCGATGGGCTCCACATCCTGAGCTCGCCAAACGGCTAACAACATTGGCGCCCTTCCTCGTTATGAGCCTCATATCAAACTATCCTTCCGTCTTCTCGCTGTATCTTGCTAGCCTCTAATAGCTAGCCAGCTCACAGCTCCTATGGCTCCCTTGAATAACCAAGAGCATTCCGAGAAATAATAGACGTACCGGGGTCCGCAAACGCTCGACGATACTGAATGGCCCCAAAGGTTGGAGGTCGCCGTTGTCGTTGTCGTTGTCAAGCTTGACGGTGATAAGGGTCGAGTAAGCCTTGCAGAAGGCGGTGGGAAGGAAGCGAGCTCGGACCCATGCTGGATTTATACTCGTTGGGGTGCAACGAAGGAGCAAACCCACTGATGGCGGGCGGACCAAGGCACCAGGCCGCGACTCACGCACACGTGAGCCCGACGCGTCGCGCTCATTACACTGTCTCAGGGCACGCAGGGTAGAGGGCCCTCTGAACGACCAAGGCTCCTCGCCACCATTCACACAAGTGGTCCAACGCGTCCCGCTCGTTTTGTACGATTGACTCCAGAGCGCTTCGGGATTCCTACCTCAGACGGTTAAGGAAAGAAGTTCACAGCCTCCTGCATGGCATGCGTCAGCTACAAGGCATACCACAGCTGCACCAGCTTTCGGTCCTCCCATCATCATCGTCCTCAAGTTGACGTTGCGCTACCGTTCATGGCTACGAACCTCCTGGAAGGGTCGAGTAATGGTCAGGTTGAAGTGAAGGTATACAATGTCGAGGGTGACATTCGTCAATATCATGTACCTGTGGAAGCGAGGAGTGAGTCTAGATTTTGGATACGAATTTCAGACTGTTGACACCATCGATGAAGGCCTCTTTGAGCTCCTCCGGCCCATCAAAGACGCATCTCATACCCGAGATCGGAAGCGATCACCGCCAGACTCTGCTTGTATAGCGGGAACACGAAAAGGAGTGATAGAATGGATTATCGCTTGGGTGTCCAGCAGCGTCATCCTGCTGATCAAGAAACAACACATCCTGTGGGTGTACGGCTACGCGGGCTGTGGCAAGTCCGCTATCGCCCAAGAGATCTCCGAGCAAGTTCAGGACGGAGGCCGCTTGCTCGCCACTTTCTTCTTCTGCCGGAACGCAGGCGACAGGAGCAAGATAGGACGACTCCCAAATACTCTCGCTAGCCAGATGGCGACCTCACTACCCGACACCGTACCATTCATCGAGGCTGCGGTGAAGGCTGACCCGGAGCTGCTACAAGTCGAGTCCCCTTTCTCTTTAAGCGCTCGGCTTCAGCGGCTGGTGTACAAGCCTTTCAAGGCTGCTTCGTCCCAAGTCTCCCTTGCCAAACTCTTCCGATCGACCCCTTATCTCATCATTGTCGATGGTCTCGACGAGTGCGACGATAAAGAAGGCGTTCAAGAGTTCATCACGACAACGCTCAAATTCTTCAAAAAACATCCGTCCATTCCCCTTCGAATTCTTATCACCAGCCGGGTGGAACAGCACATCCATTCGTGTCTCGCTGCGGATAGTGGGGTGATATTGAAGGACCTCGCTGATCATTGTTCGAGGGACGACATCGTGGAATTCATGCGTGTAGTATTCGAAGCGGAAACGCGATCCAATCCAGTCATCCAGGCTTATGTGCGGCAGAATGGCCCGTGGCCAAGTCGTACTGATTCCAAAACCCTCGTAAACCACATCGGTGGATCCTTCATCTTCGCGGCGACGCTATTTAGATTCATATTTCATGGATTAGGGTCCTCAGGCGACTACTCCACCCCAATGGACCGCTTTCCCCTTGCCCTCACCATTGATCCCGGGCTAGACGGCCTCTATTCAGCCACCCTCGCTCGTTCGGAGCATATTCCTCACTTCTCCGATATCATCTCAACCATCGTGCTGCTCGAGAGGCCACTCTCAATCTCTGGCATTGCCGAACTTCTCGACATACAGGCCCACGAAGTGGTCTGTGTCCTGATCGACCTCCAGGCCATTATTCAACTTCCAGGCACCGACGACGCACCAGTTATCTTCTACCACACTTCCCTTCGCGACTTCCTTACCAATGAAAGTCGATCCGGACGGTTCTTTGTCGGTCCCACGTTTCACATGCGCCTTTGCACTTTATGCGTAGCCTGCCGATTGAAGACTTATCGCCAAACTCCCAGAGTCAAGCCTCAACGCAGCAAGTTTACAGCTGCTGTTCAGTATTCCTTTGACCTTGGCGAATATACCCATCGGAATCTCGGGGAATGGACGAGAGCAGAAGCCGTACCCGAATTGTACAAGTTGATCCAGTTGCGGCGGAATATACTGGAAGTGGTTCCTGATCGTGAAAGAGGAGGAGAACTTCACAACCTCGGATGCGAGATCAAGTCACTATTCGACCACTCTGAGTCGGTTTCTCACATCGAGGAGGCCATTTCGGTGCTTCGCGAGGCGCTCGACCTCCGGCCAAACCCCCACCCCAACCGCCATTGGTCACTGTACCATCTCGGATGCGCGCTCAACTCACTATTTGACCAGTCCAAGTCGGTTTCTCACATTGAGGAGGCGATTTCGGTGCATCGCGAGGCACTCAATCTCAAGCCACATCCCCACCCCGACCGCCATTTGTCATTGTACTATCTTGGACTGGCATTCTATTCACACTTCATGGAAACTGGATCCATCGGAAACTTTGATGAGGCTGTTTCCTTGTCTCGTGAAGCTCTGGCCCATAATCTGGATACCCCTTCCTCCCGACCTGACACACTCGTTTGGCTTATAACGTACCTCATCCCTCGATATGCCGAGACTCAATCCACCGGCGATTTAGATGACGCAATCATGTATACCCATGAGCTTGTGGTTAAACATTTTCTTCAAGGGCACGAGCGCCGAGGCTGGGCATTGGACAATCTACGGTCCCAACTCCAGCTACGTTTCAACGCGACCGGGAACCAGGACAATTTGGACGCAATCTCAGAGTTGGAGGAAGAGATTATCGAATTGGGACTTGCAGCACTTCCATCTTCATTTCCAGCTCGCTTGACACATCGTGTAGATGATTCTTTCATACATGCTTATCACGAAGACGCGTGAACCCGTTTTGAATCTATGCATTTCGTTTTATACACATGTATGTTACCTTTTGTTCTACTCTAGATTATATATGCAGAGGCTTTCCAGTTGGCTATGTGACTCATGATCCCGGGAAAGTCTAGTTCGTCATGGTCTCTGGAGCAACGGGCTGTCAGCACACCACACCAGGATGGTGCTAACGAAAGCTTTTCACCATCGATACTTAACTAGATGACAGCTTCGTTCTTCAAACCTTTCGACATTGAAGCCCTTTGTATTGGCGTACCCTGCGCCGTTCGATTCTTCGGTGCACCAGCATGGTCTGGTCATATTTCTACGCTTGTTACACCTGACCCGGACACCACACCTCTCGAAGTCTTTAACGAAGCGTTTATAAGGGGTACGGCTGGGTCAGGTTGTCATGCTACAGGAACTGCTGCATTCAAAGAAGGGGTCGTTGATCCAGTTTCAAAGCATAAAGGAGTCAAAGGGCTCAGGATTGTTGACGCATCTGTGATTGTGAGTTTCATCCGACTTCCTCCTTCTCTATTCTAACTCGTCAGTTTTAGCCTCTGATTCCGACTGGGCATATTCAAGCACCAGTGTAGACTGTTGCTGAGCGCGCAGTAGAATTGATCCGGGAAGCATTTGAGGAAAAGCAAACAGATGGTATATGTGGGAGCTTCGAGACACATTGTAGAATCTGTGTATCTTTACGAGCTGGACAAATATTCATGTCCCAGATCCAATCGGAGCCAGAGAAAAACTTATAAAACCTGAATTATGAGTACCGTACTGTTCTGTAGATAGGCATGCGGTTAGCCTCTCCTCGACAAAAGAGCAGAGGATCATTGATCACATCGCGGCCCTAGTAGCATCGGCAGGGTACTTTAAAAAATTCCCGGTCAAATGCTTCGTGACAGCGTCTCGAAACTGTCACAGTGTCTTTGCATTCAGGATGTTGACTGGACTGGCCCCGCGTACCAGGAGATACGCAACGGGCAAATTTACGACCTCAAAATATGAGGGAGATCCGTTGCCCAAAGATCAGGCAAGACGGCGACTCCTGTCTTGGATGGTACCAGCAACTAGTGGTTCGGCGGATCTTGAGGCAGACTTCCACAAATGCAACTCTGTGCGGAGAACTTTGGATATTTATAGTGTACTGTACAAAATAGTCTGTACTTGGTGTTTGACCTGTCTTTGGAGTTTTGGATGGATTGCCTATTTGCGAAACCCGCGTCAGCTGTTGTCATCTACATGACAAAGCAAGAAAAACGCCACTCACATAACCTTCAGACAACCCCCTCTCGACCTTCGCAAGTACATCCAGCAGAAACATTTGTAGCGAAGGATCATGCACCGCGTTTTTGCCACATAGCCACACCATTCTCTGCCACTCGCCTTCCAACGGAGAAGGGTACAAAGGCATGAACGAGGAAGCTTTGGCCAGCTCAGATTCCAGGTACACTTTGGAGTCACCTTGGACACAGGATATATCTGCGGCGGTGAAACCGTTGTCATAGTCGAGAGCAGACGAGCATACTGTTGTGTTAAAGCCGTGTCAAAAGCCAAAGGCGCCAAAATGTTTTGACAGAACCTATCCAGATCGCTCAGCATGTCAGCACCCACGCCAAGGTCTTCAGGGAGCTCAGAACCTCCTTTGATCTTGTGGAAAAGGCTTGAAGGAGGGTATCGCAGTAGATCAGTTAGAAGATTCAGCATTCCACAATGAGGCATAGCTGTGATGAGCATTGGTCAATTTGAGGAAGGGTTGAAGGAAAGAGACACGAAGGCTCGAACCTAGAATCGCGTGCCGTACCCCTCTTGCAGCAGCCGCACCGAACGACGCGTCCAAAGCAGGAAGCATCGACTCTCCACCTTCGAGACCATACTAAACATCACATGGAAGCCGTCAGGAATGTAGTTGTGGAGGAAATGGCGAGAGGTAGCTCACCCGTTTGAGATTCGGGAACTTGGCTTGCAAAAAGTTATCCAATACCTCGCTCTGGGCCAACAGCTCGTTAACCCTTCTCCTCTTCTGATCGTCGATGATGCTCAGCGGGTGATCATCAGGGGATGGCAGGGATTGAGACTCAAGGAGATGGGAGAACCACAGCCGTTCGGTCTTGGAAGGCGAATGCATGAAATCATAGCCGATGTTGCCGACATAGACTCCCCGTAGCCTCTTGACGATGTCTTCGAGCGTCCACAGCTCCTCTTCTTTGCCTTGGCTAACCCCCCTAGTCCAAATGATCCCGTTGACGTCGAACAGTTCCTTCATACCCTCCTTGCTCAAGCCTAAACCGTATCGGTTAGGGTTGAATGCAGTGACTTCTTCTCGATGGATGAGGTCCAAGGGATCGATACGAGCGGCTCTGTGGCCATGTATACGCATAGAGCCGACAAACCGCTGTAACGGAGCATTGCTCGCTCTGTTCTGGAGCTGGGTCGAGGTATCTGTTCTGCTGTTAGATTCGAGGCCGTCCGTGAAGCTAGTGAAGTTACACAGTCTGGAAACGTGTATTCGTGGGTTTCTTGTACCCAAACGACTCGTCGTGGTAGCTAAAATGAGTTCCACATCCCGAGCCGGCCAAACGGCCAACCCGCCCAACGACGTTGGCGCCCTTCCTCGTTATGAGCCTCATACCGGGCTATCCTTCTTCTCGCTGTATCTTGCTAGCCTCTGATAGCTAGCCAGCTCACGGCTCCTATGGCTCCCTTGAATAACCAAGAGCATTCCGAGTAATAATAGACGTACCGGGGTCCACAAGCGCTCGACGACACTGAATGGCCCCAAAGGTTGGAGGTCGTCGTTGTCGAGCTCGATTGGGGTTTGTTTGATGTCTCGGACGCTTAAGGAAGGAGGATCACAGCCCATGGCACGCGTCAACCACAAGCCTGCACTAGCTGCACCAGCTTTCTGTCCTTGAGCTCTCATCATCATCGTCCCCGGGGTGATCTTGCACTACCATCCATGTCTACAAATATCCTGGAAGGTTCGAGAAATGTCCACGCTGAGGTGAAGGTATACAATTTTGAAAGCGGCGTGCCTGTGGGAGTGAGGAGTGAGTCTCAATTTTGGGCGCGAGCTTCAGACTGTTGACAGCATCGATATAGAGCTCTTTGAGCTCCTCCAGCCCATCAAAGACGCATCTCATCTTCGAAATCGGAAGCAATCACCTCCAGACAGTGCTTGCATAAAGGGAACACGAAAAGGAGTGATAGAATGGATTGTCGCTTGGGTGTCTAGCAGCGTCATACTGCTGATCAAGACAAAACACATCCTGTGGGTGTACGGCTACGCAGGCTGTGGCAAGTCCGCTATCGCCCAAGAGATCTCTGAGCAAGTTCAGGGTGGAGGTCACTTACTCGCCACTTTTTTCTTCTGCCGGAACGCAGGCGACAGGAGCAAGATAGGACGACTCCCAAATACTCTCGCAAGTCAAATGGCGACTTCACTGCCCGACACCGTACCATTCATTGAGGCTGCGGTGCAGGCCGACCCGGAGCTGCTACAAGTCAAGTCCCCTTTCTCCTTAAGCGCTCGGCTTCAGCGTCTAGTGTACGAGCCTTTCAGAGCCGCAGCATCCCGAGCCTCTCTCGCCAAACTCTTCCGATCAACTCCTTATCTCATCATCATCGACGGTCTCGACGAGTGCGACGATAAAGAAGGCGTTCAAGAGTTCATCACGACAACGCTGAAATTCTTCAAAAAACATCCCTCCATTCCCCTTCGGATTCTTATCACCAGCCGGGTGGAACAGCACATCCATTCGTGTCTCGCTGCAGATAGTGGGGTGATTTTGAAGGACCTTGCTGACCATTGCTCGAGGGACGACATCGTGGAATTCATGCGTGTAGTATTCGAAGCGGAAACGCGAATCAATCCAGTTATCCAGGCATACGTGCGGGAGAATGGCTCATGGCCAAGCCATACTGATTCCGAAAGACTCGTGGATCACATTGGTGGATCTTTCATCTTCGGGTCGACGCTGTTTAGATTTATATTCCAAGGATCAGGCTCCCCAGACGATCACTCCACCCCATTGGACCGCTTTCCCCTTGCGCTCACCATCGATCCAGGGCTAGACGGCCTCTATTCAGCCACCCTCGCTCGTTCGGAGCGTATTCCTCACTTCTCCGATATCATTTCAACCATTGTGCTGCTTGAGAGGCCACTCTCAATCTCTGGCATCGCCGAACTTCTCGACATACGAGCCCACGAAGTGGTATGTGTCCTGGTTGACCTCCAGGCCATTATTCAAGTTCCAGGCACCGACGACGTACCAGTTACCTTCTACCATACTTCCCTTCGCGACTTCCTTACCAATGAGGGTCGATCCGGACGGTTTTTCGTCCGTCCCACGTTTCACATGCGCCTTTGCACCCTATGCGCAGCCTGCCGATTGAAGACTTATCGCCGAACTCCGAAAGTCAAGCCTCAACGCAGGAGGTTCACAGCTGCTGTTCACTATTCCTTCGATCTTGGAGAAAGTACCCATTGGGATCTCGCGGAACGGGCGGGAGCAGAAGCTGTACCCGAATTGTACAAGTTGATCCAGTTGCGGCGGAATATACTGGAAGTGCTTCCTGTTCATGAAAGAGGATGTGAACTGCACTGGCTTGGATGCGAGATCAAGTTACTATTTGACCACTCCAAGTCAGTTTCTGACATCGAGGAGGCCATTTCGGTGCTTCGCGAGGCGCTCGACCTCTTGCCAAACCCCCACCCCGACCGCCATTGGTCACTGTACAATCTCGGATGCGCGCTTGAGTCACTATTCGACCACTCTGAGTGGGTTTCTCACATCGAGGAGGCCATTTCGGTGCATCGCGAGGCGCTCGACCTCCGGCCAAACCCCCACCCCGACCGCCATCGGTCATTGTACTATCTTGGACTGGCATTCTATTCACACTTCATGAAAACTGGATCCATCGGACACTTCGATGAGGCTGTTTCCTTATCTCGTGAAGCTCTGACCCACGATTTGGATATCCCATCCTCCCGATCTAACACACTTGTTTGGCTTATAGCCTACCTCATCCCTCGATATACCAAGACTCAATCCACCGGCGACTTGGATGACGCAATCATGTATACCCATGAACTTGTCGTCGAACACTTTCTTGAAGGTCACGAGCGCCGAGGCTGGGCATTGGACAATCTACGGTCCCAACTTCAGCTACGCTTCGACGCGACAGGGAAACAGGATGATTTGGATGAAATCTTGAAGTTGGAGGAGGAGATTACCGAATTGGGACTTGTAGCACTTCCATCTTCATTTCCAGCTCGCTTAACACATCGTGTAGATGATTATTTCATGCATGCTTATCACGAAGACGCGTAAACCCGCTTTGAATCCATGCATTTCGCTTTTGTACATGTATGTTTTGTTCCACTCTAGATTATTCCACACGGCTACGTGATGTCGAGTGTACTGTTGTCTGAGGACCTCCAGAAAGCGGGTCAATAAAGGCAGTTCATGATCAACATGTATGGAAGTAGTCATACAGATAGACCTTATCATTATTTTCATCCACAAAGATCTTGTTCAAGAGCACACGAGAGTTGGCACAGGAATCCATCCACTAGACGCAGCACAGATCAAACCTGAGCCCAGCGAGCCACAGAAATCTTAGAGAATCTAGTAACATAGGTATCTCGCCCAGCACTCGGACAAGCTTAGGTCCCCAACAGACCTCTTCCAGTTGATAGTCAACGAAACCCTGAATCGGCAATGGAGAAATCAGAATTTGACAATTTCTTGCAGTTCGATCTCGCCGATTTGATTTCTCACCTTCAAGAGTTCCCGGTTAAGTAGATGCCTCTTCGTTCTCACCACCATCGCAAACGGTGCCATTCCCATCTAGAATGTTGCCTGGGCTGAGAAACTGTTCGATCTATCTATCTATGAGTTTGCGGACAGTCAGTACGAGATGGAGGGCTGACTGGACATGAACGTACGAGAAGCTTCTCCCCGTATAGATGAGGTACAGAGCACCGGGAGGCGATTTTCTCGTGCATGGGCAGGATCTCAGGAAAGTCCAGTTATTGTCCCTGGAGCAACGGGCTGTCAGCACACCACACCAGGATGAAGCCAAATAAGCTTCTCACCATCGAGAATTAACGAGAAAATTCACAATGACGTCCTAATGGAGAATAGGGTCAGAAGGGCTGAGCATCCCGGAGCTCAATGACGTGCCTTTCTGAAGTAATCTCTCTACCTGAACGCAAGTTCCATTGCCCGAGCGACATCTACGCGCTTAATCGGCCTCTTTGGCTATTGTGGAGAAGACTTGAGAGGGCGGGTATTGCAGTAGATCGGTTGAAAGATTCCGTCTTCTATGATGAGGCATTGCTGTGACGAGCATTTGTGAGCTTGAGGAAGAATGGGGGAAAGAAACATGAGAGGACGCACCTAGAATTGCGTGCCATGTCCCTCTGACGGCTGCTGCACCAAGCAACGCGTACAACGTGGGGAGTATTGACTCTCCACCTTTGGGACCATGCTAATCGTTCCATAGAAGATGTGAGGACCTGGGGGAGGAAAAGGTCGCGACTGCCCCGCCTTGTCCAACGCCCGCCATAGCGGTAAATATATGGTGTGCCGTTGGGCGGTGTGAGAAAAAGAAAGAAAACACGTAGAATGACGTCGAGTCGCTCTGAGATGGCAGCAGGCAGCCAGAAATCCGACCGCGAGCTTGTGGGGAGGAGTTTGGTTGTATTTGCACACCAAACCCGCCGGCAGGGCGCCGCTGCTTCAATATCCTCTGATGAGCCACTCGTTCTTTGTGGCTCATCTCAGAATTTCCTTCTCTCGCAACAGTCTGGTTCACAAGGTTACCGGTTACCTTTCGTTCCCCCTTTTGCGATATTTTCAGCTTGGACGCCTTGTGCTCTGGCCCTGTGACACGTCTTGCATACTCAATCTTGCCGCTTCCATTCTCCTTGAACAGCCGGATTGACTGCGCGAACATCCCTCATGACTGAGGTATTCGGCTTCATGGCCCACCCTCTGCACTGTTGCAATACGAGAATTATAGAATCTTGGGCTCAGCGAAAAGCATGACGAGGAGGACCCCACGGTAGATGAGCAGGAACAAGACAAGTTTCCATCCATCAAGCGTGTATGTTGCTTTTGTCCCCTAATTGAATATTTGCTGATTGAATATGTCATATAGAACGAGAAATGGGTGGCTCCTCTTGGAGGCCGCAACATCACTGGTCAGTACGACCCCCGGGTGAACAGCTACAACAGGAATACTCTCGTTTCCTTGGTTCAGTCAGAGCCCACTGAGCTCGATCGGCGTTTCATGCAATCTGCCCAGCAACTCAACAGAGAGTTCCCTTTCAATCTCTATCCCAACTTGGGTGACCCAATCGGAGTCAGTGAGTTGATATTCTTTGCCTCACTCTGAGACGTACCATTCTGAATCGTCATTAGCTTGGAACCAGAATACGTCCGGGAATGGCGAGTGAAGCAGTGCAGCAACTGCCTATCTAAACACCAAAGTCAGACATCGCCCCAATCTCGACATTGTGATCAACACTCTCGCCACCCTAGGCTACCCGTAAATCAAGAGGGGTCAGGTGGACAACTGGAGATCCGAAACGTGGAGCCGGCGCCTAGGTCCGGGGGCAACACATGAAGAGTTCTCACTGCCAAGAAGGAGGTCGTGCTGTCTGGTGGAACCGTCAGTACCCCACATATCCTTCTCAACTCAGGAATCGGAAATTTTATGGAACTCAGCGCGCTTGGGATAACGACTAACTACGATCTACCTAATGTCGGAAAGGGCATGTCAGACCACCATGCCGTTCTGAATGTATGGAACGCGACTGGGATTCCTTACCCTTAGTCAGTAAATTGATGTACTATTCGACCGTACCTGTGATTGAACCCCCTTTCATAGACCCGGCTCCGAAGCTCTCGAACAATGGAGAGCCCCTAGAACAGGCCCTCTGGCGAGCTCTGCATTCTCAGTGCGACCTTTCATCTGGACGCGGATTCCTTCGAACGCGTCGATCTTCAAAGAATACAGTGAAGATCCTTCTTCTGGAGAAAATGCGCCTCATCTTGAAATAATTCCTGGAGTGCGTATACTGCATATTTAGATGGTACTGGTTCCTTTGACTTATCTCTCGTCTACTTTGCAGAACGAAAGCAACCAAGTTTTGGCTGTCGTCATGCTATTAACGCCCAAGTCTCGTGAGTCCTCCCACTGGCAGGTTTCCCAACAGTCCCGGGGTACTGACCGTTGATCTTGATGTAGGTGGGAGTATACGACTTCGTTCTTCAAACCCACTCGACCCTCCACTCATCGACCTCGGATTATTCAAGCACCTTTTCGACGTTGAAACCCTCCGTATTGGCGTATCCCGCGCCGTTCGATTCTTCAGTGCACCGGCATGGTCTGATTATATCACCGCACTCTTTACACCCGACCCGGACACCACACCTCGCGAAATCTTTAACGAAGCGTTTATCAGGGGTATGGCTGGGTCAGGGTATCACACCACAGGAACTGCTGCGATGAGTGCACGGGATAAATTGAAAGAAGGGGTTATTGGTCCAGATTTAAAGGTTAAAGGTGTCAAAGGGCTTAGGATTGTTGACGCATCTGTGATCGTAAGTTTCGTCTGACCTCCTCGTTCTCCATTCTAACGCACGAGTTTTAGCCTCTGATTCCGACTGGGCATACTCAAGCACCAGTGTACATTGTTGCTGAGCACGCAGCAGAGTTGATCCGGGAAGCATAGGTTCAGTGGATCTTGAGGCAGACTTCCACAAACAAAACTCTGTGCGAAAAGCTTTGGATATTTATAGTGTACTGTACAAAATAGTCTGCACTTGGTGTTTGATATGTCTTTGGAGCTTTGGATGGATCGCCTATTTGCGAAACCCATGTCAGCAGTTGTCATCTGCATGAAGAAGCGAGAAAAATGCCACTCACATAACCTTCAGACAACTTCCTCTTGACCTTTGCAAGTACATCCAGCAGAAACATATGTAACGAGGGATCATGCACCGCGTTTTCGCTACACAACCACAGCATTCACTGCCACTCGCCTTCCAATAGAGAAGGGGACGAAGGCATGAATGAGGAAGCCTTGGCCAGCTCAGATTCCAGGTACGCTTTAGAGTCACCCCGGACACAGGATATATCTGCGGCGGTGAAACTTGGGTGAAACCGTTGCCATAGTTGAGAGCAGATGAGGATACTGTTGTGTTAAAGCCATAGGCGCAATAATTTTTTGACAGAACCTATCCAGACGGCTCAACACATCAGCATCCATGCCGAGGTCCTCAGGGAGCCCAGAGCCTCCTTTGATCTTGTGGAAGAGACTTGAAGGAGGGTATTGCAGTAGATCAGTCAAAAGATTCAGCCTTCCGCAATGAGGCATGGCTATGATGATTATTGGTCAATTTGAAAAAGAATTGGGAGAAAGAGACGCAAAAGCACAAACATAGAATCGCAGGCCGTACTCCTCTCGCAGCAGCCACACCGAACAGTGCGTCCAACGCAGGAAGCATCGACTGTCCACCTTCGAGACCATACTCGACGGCGCATAGAAGTCGTCAGAAATGTGGTAGCGGAGGAGATGCCGAGAGCTAGCTCACCCGCTTGAGATTTGGGAACTTGGCTTGCAAGAAGTTATCCAATACCTCGCTCCGGGCCAACAGCTCGTGAATCCTTCTCCTCTTCTGGTCGTCGATGATGCTCAGCGGGTGATCTTCGGGGGATGGCAGAGATTGAGACTAGAGGAGATGGGAGAACCACAGCCGTTCGGTCTTGGAAGGTGAATGCATAAATTCGTAGCCAATGTTGCCAATGTAGACTCCCCGTAGCCTCTTGATGATGTCTTCGAGTGTCCACGGCTCCTCTTCTTCGCCCTGGCCAACCCTCCTAGTCCAAATGGTCTTGTTGACGTCGAACAGCTCCTTCATACCGTCCTCGCTCAAGCCTAAACCGTATCGGTTGGGGTTGAGTACAGTGACTTCTTCTCGATGGATAAGGTCAAAGGGATCGATACGAGCGGCTCTGTGGCCATGTATACGCATAGAGTCGACGAACCGCTGTAACGGAGCATTGTTCGCTCTGTTCTGGAGCTGGGTCGAGGTATCTGATCTGCTGTTAGATTCGAGGCCGTCCGTGAAGCTAGTGAAGTTACACACAGTCTGGAAACGTGTATTCGTGCGGTTTCCTGTACCCAAACGACTCGTCGTGGTAGCTACGATGAGTTCCACATCCCGAGCCGGCCAAATGGCCAACCCGCCCAACGACGTTGGCGCCCTTCCTCGTTATGAACCTCATACTGGGCTATCCTTCTTCTCGCTGTATCTTGCTAACCTCTGATAGCTAGCCAGCTCAAGGCTCCTATGGCTCCCTTGAATAACCAAGAGCATTCCGAGTAATAATAGACGTACCGGGGTCCACAAACTCTCGACGACACTGAATGGCCCCAAAGGTTGGAGATCGTCGCTGTCGTTGTCGAGCTCGACGGTGTTAAGGGTCAAGTAAGCCTTGCGGAAGGCAGTGGGAAGGAAGCGAGCCCGGACCCATGCTATACACGCTGGGGTGTAACGAAGGAGCAAACCTACTAATGTCGGGCGGACCAAGACCCCAGGCCGCGACTCACGCACACGTGAGCCCGACGCGTCGCGCTCACTACCCTGTCTCAGGGCACGTAGGGTAGAGGGCCCTCTGAACGACCAAGGCTCCTCGCCGCCATTCACGCAAGTGGTCCAATGCATCCCGCTTGTTATGTACGATTATCTCCAGAGCGCTTCGGGATCCTTACCGTAGACGGTTAAGGAAGGAAGTTCACAGTGCACCGCCTTGTGTCAACTGCAAGGCTTAAGGCATCTGCACCAGGTTTCTGTCCTCCGATCATCATCCTCCTCAAGTTGACCTGCGCTACCGTTCATGGCTACAAATTTCCTGGAAGGGTCGAGTAATGGTCACGTTGAAGTGAAGGTATACAATGTCGAAGGTGACATTCATCAACATCATTTACCCGCGGAAGTTACAGTGAGGAGTGAGTTTGGATCTTGAATATGAGTTCCAGACCATTGACAGCATTGATGTACCATTTAGGTCTCTCCGAGCTCCTCCAACCCATTACAGACGCATCTCATACCCGAGATCGCAAGCGCTCACCTCCAGACTCTGCTTGCATAGCGGGAACACGAAAAGGAGTATTAAAATGGATTATTGGTTGGGTATCCAGCAGCGTCTTGGTGCTGAGCAGGAGGCCACACATCCTGTGGGTGTACGGCTATGCGGGCTGTGGCAAGTCCGCTATCGCCCAAGAGATCTCCGAGCAAGTCCAGGATGGAGGTCGCTTACTCGCCACCTTCTTCTTCTGCCGGAACGCAGGTGATAGGAGCAAGATAGGACGGCTCCCAAATACTCTCGCAAGTCAAATGGCAACCTCTCTGCCCGACACCGTACCGCTCATTCAGGCCGCGGTGAAGGCTGAGCCAGAGCTGCTGCAAGACGAGTCCTCTTTCTCCTTAAGCGCCCGCCTTCAGCGGCTGGTGTACAACCCTTTCAAGGCTGCTACATCCCAAGCCTCCCTTGCCAAACTCTTTCAATGGACTCCTTATCTCATCATCATCGACGGTCTCGACGAGTGCGATGATAAACAAGCCGTTCAAGAGTTCATTACAGCAACACTGAAATTCTTCAAAAAACATCCTTCCATTCCCCTTCGGATTCTTATCACCAGCCGGGTGGAACAGCACATCCATTCGTGTCTCGCTGCGGATAGTGGGGTGATTTTGAAGGACCTCGCTGATCATTGCTTGAGGGACGACATCGTGGAATTCATGCGTGTAGTATTCGAAGCGGAAACGCGATCCAATCCAGTTATCCAGGCATACGTGCGGGAGAATGGCTCGTGGCCAAGTCATACTGATTCCGAAAAACTTGTGGATCACATTGGTGGATCTTTCATCTTCGGATCGACGCTGTTCAGATTTATATTCCAAGGATCAGCCTCCCCAGCCGACCCCTCCACCCCATTGGATCGCTTGCCCCTTGCCCTCACCATCGATCCAGGGCTAGACGGCCTCTATTCAGCCACCCTCGCTCGTTCGGAGCATATTCCTCACTTCTCCGACATCATTTCAACCATCGTGCTGCTCGAGAGGCCACTCTCAATCTCTGGGATTGCCGAACTTCTCGGCATACGGGCCCATGAAGTGGTTTGTGTTCTGATTGGCCTGCAGGCCATCATTCAAGTTCCAGGCACCGATGATGCACCAGTTACCTTCTACCACACTTCCCTTCGCGACTTCCTTACCAATGAGGGTCGATCCGGACGTTTCTTCGTCCATCTCTCATTTCGCATGCGCCTTCGCGCTTTATGCATAGCCTGCCAATTGAAGACTTATCGCCAAACCCCAAAGGTTAGGCCCCAATACAGGAAGCTGACAGCTGCTGCACGGTATTCCTTGGACCATGGCAATGGCCATCTGGCAGTACCAGTAGAAGCAGAAGCTGTGCCCGAACTGTCCAAGTTGATCCAGTTGCGACGGAATATACTCGAAGTGCTCCCCGATAATGACAGGGGAAACGAACTAGTGACTCTCGGAATCGAACTGCGGTCACTATTCAACCACTCCAAGTCGGTTTCTCACATCGAGGAGGCTATTTCGGTGCATCGCGAGGCGCTCAACCTCTTCCCACATCCCCACCCCAGCCGCCATTGGTCACTGCACCATCTCGGATGCACACTCAAGTTGCTATTTGACCACTCCGAGTCGGTTTCTCACATCGAGGAGGCCATTTCGGTGCATCGCGAGGCGCTCGACCTCTGCCAAAACCCCACCCTCGCCGGCTACCATTGGTCACTGATTCATCTCGGTGAGGCGCTCCAGTCACTATTCGACCACTCCAAGTCGG